>JASDQU010506082.1:80023-91490 GCA_032191745.1 Picea mariana | reverse complement strand
CACCCAGGAAACAAACAAACAAAAAAACTTTAACCAGTACACTATTTTTTAAGGATACTCCGACTGGTTAGTTCGACGGAGCAGCTCAACAAAGTGGAACTCTGAGTGGTGCAGGTGGGCTGATTAAAATCAGCAACAACTCTAGCTTTAGATGGACTCTCTGCTGCGGCCCAGGTACCAACACAAGGGCAGAACTTCTCGGTGCTTGGGTTTCGCTTCATCTGGCCTCCAGACTTAATGTTGAAAATCTACATCTGATTGGTGACTCTAAAGTTATCATTGACTGATTGAACAATGAAGGCTTGGAAAGACAGAGTCAGATCTCTTTTTCAATTTTTTAAAAATCTCACTTTCTCCCATTCCTCACAGAAATTCAACAAGGAAGCGGACACGCTATCCAAATCAGCGTTAAAAAAAAGGTAGGAGTTCTCTACTTTAACCACTAGCTGGATGGTCATGAATGAACCACACTTGCTATCAAAATTTTCTAGGACCTGAGGATCCGGCTTGATGGCAGCCATCAGTATTTTCTATTTATATCTTCACTCATGCAGCAGCAACTCTTGCTATTTTATTTAATTTCTGGTATTACTTTACATTTTCAATTGACTCGAGGCAGCAATTGTATTTTTACTCTTTCAATCTATTGATCACAAGAGCCAATTTTCTGGCCATGTGATCAGTGTAGATGAATGATGTATTTGAATTTGATTCATTACTGATGTATTTGATGTGTGAACACATTATATTTTAAATATAATTGAAAAAAAAATTCAACTAAAAAAACAGACATCATGAAAAGGCCATAAGATTTTTTACCAAATGCAACAAATAGACTTCAAGCTAGACAATCTCGTTTTTTTCTTAAATGCCAAAAATAGGTCTCAACCTAGACAATGTCACAATTATCATTATACTCTTTGCATGATGTACATGATGTACATAACCTTAAGAATATGTTTTTGTCAATCTTCAAAATGGGCATTATCTGAACATAGTTGCTTACAAGCCTAAGGATCTTGGTGGCTATTTACTTAATTTTTTTTTTGAAATAGTTAGATTCTATTGAAAAATCTTTGATAATGCTTCCTATGAAGAAACACCAAATTAAAAAAACACACGTATGATTCATAATGAAATTTATACAACAAATATTTAAAACACATTCCCTTACACACTTTGTAAATAAAAAATATACATTTGATTTATAGAATCACTTAACAAAACAAGTTTTTATTCAAATAACAAAATTGTTACAAATTATAGTTTATTAACTAACTAACTAATTTCAATAGTTAAAGCTTTTATTCAAATAACAAAATTGTTACAAGTTGTAGTTATTAACTAACCAATTAATTTCAATAGTTATTAAACACTAAAAAGATACACTAAAAAATAATTTCTAAATATATGTTAAGAAATATAAAATTTAATTTAAAATGATACAATTTAATTGAAAAAATATTACAACCATAACAAGATTTTCGCTAGCCCGTCGAGACTAAATCAAGTGGATGGTGTTAATGTTGCCCACCTAAATTCAAATCCCGACTAATTTGACTTACAAACGATTATATCAAACCAGAAACTCTAACAACAACAATAAAATATGATTCCTTTTGATACAAATAATTATATATTCTAATTATAAATTCATATATATATAAAATACCAATAACATTCCCATCGTAGAATTCAAATAACAAAAGTGCCCAAAAAAGTTATATTTAACATTGAAATCCAAAAAGTTATATTTAACATTCAATACAAATACAAGTTCTGCACCTTCATGATGCCTTGTATGGATCTTCAAAGCTGCTCTAATAAGATTTTCCATGTTCTAATATACATTTTTAAACTTTTCTAATGGAGATCATGACTGTGTTAGGCAAGTCATTTGAACTTTCAATATAATATTTTAATATTTTTGAGATTAATGTATTTAATGTTATTGAGATTAATGTATTTAATGTTATGATACATTTTTAAACTTTTCTAATGGAGATCATGACATTGTTAGGCAAGTCATTTGAACTTTCAATATAATATTTTTGAGATTAATGTATTTAATGTTATATTTGATATTGAATTAGAATGATTTAGAGCTCAACATATTGATTTAATATATTGATATTTGTAATGTCGTTTAAGGTTTTATATTTTGTTTATAATGATAAAAAATACATGAAATAAGGTAACTTCTTAGTAGTTAGTTAGCAGTAATTAGCTAATTGTTCTATGAAATGATTTTTTTGAAATCACTATTTTGTCATTTAAAATCCATTTCTGAATGCAAAAATGAATTGAGCGACACTCGGATTATACAGAAATAATCACTCAAATATGTGAATCTAACAATTTCTCACTAGATTTCGAGCAAATGTCCCTGCAAAATATCACTGAAAAAAAATCATTTCATAAAACGTTTAGACTACAACATTAACAAATAATACTTAAAAACTCAAGTGAATATTATTATTTTACTTAAACAACATAAAATTCAGTAAAAAAAATGAGATTTTTCATTTAATAGAATTTAAAGGATATAAAAAAAAATATCAAACATTTTTTTTTGTTTATACTTCGATTAGTTAAATATATCAAATATTTCATAACGATTTAAATGTTGGGATCGATCTTAGTTGAACATATCAAATATTTAATAACGATTTATATGTTGATATAAAGCTTGCATAAATGAATTAATATAGAACAAAGAAAAATGATTAATAAAGTAGACAACAAACACGAATTTATTGCTCAGTAAACACTAGAGAAATGATTACTAGTATAGTGAAATGGTGTTTTAATTTATAAAAATAGTTTGAGTATAAATAAATTATTTATTTTAAATTAATATACATTTTATTAAATAATTTGGTTATATATATTTTGGTTACTTATAATTGTTGCTTTTGTAATATATATTTGTTAGTTTCAAATCAACTTAAAATAAATTTGTATATTATCAATTAAGAATTAAAAAACTATAATATTTTTCTTTGTGGTTTATTAAATGTGAATCAATAAATTATAACATTCTTTTTTGAAGTTTATTAAATGCTATATTATGATTGTTTATTTTGTAATATAAATTTGTTAGTTTCAAACCAACTTAAAATAAATTTGCATATTATCAATTAAGAATTCATAAACTATAACATTCTTCTTTGTAGTTTATTAATTGCTGTGTTAGTAAGATATGAAAGTTCAATATTTTGAAAAAAGAAAAAGCTATAAAACCACTTTATAAAAAAAAGAGCAGTTTTGTAACATGCCTTCAACTTGATATCTTCCAAAAGTACATTTGATAATGAATATCAACACATATTTATAACTTAGAAAACATTTTTTTTCAACTTCTTATGTTTTTAAAAGACAAATGAGTATCTAAAAATTACTTAAATTGGAGTATTTAAAAATCACTTGGTTGTGTGTGGATGTCACTACTCATAATTAGATTTGTTGTAGATATTTTGATTAACTATTTTAAATCACATTAATATAAGTTGATTTAGTTTAAGTGAGTAATTTGTGTTGGTGAGGTTGACTTTTTTTTTATTAGGTATCTACCTTCTCATGGTTTGGGAGGTTTACATCAAGTACAATATCAATCCTAATTAATTATTTGTTATACACTATTTGCAAGAAGTCATATAGATTCATATTCATGATATTTTTAGGAATCAGTGAAAATTATGGTGATTCATGATATTTTTAGGAATCAGTGAAAATTATGGTGCATTTAAAGTTATTTCTACATGCCATTGAATATAGTTTACATTCTAGTAGCAACAACATTAAACACATTGTTGTTGGATACATATTGATCCACTTAGAAATGAATGCAAGAAAACCATAATTTAATTATACAAGGAGTTAACTCAACCCATTATTGCCAATGGTATTTAACTCAATCCATTATTGTCAATATCGTTGAACTTATCGTTAATATCTAATTTGAATCGCCTTAAATTAAATGAACTAGTCTATATTCCCTTTGAGTTAGATGTACTAATCCATATCAACAAGTTTATAAAAATACCATTTACAAATAGAAAATGCAAATACCATTTACAAATAGAAAATGCATAATCAATTGTCCCACATTCATTACGAGATTAAAAATAGATGAAAGAAGGAATACAAATACGCAGGAGATAACTTGTTACAAGCACGGAGCCGTGTGGTCAAGACAAAGCGAACTATTCTTTCGCCTTTTACTAAAGAATACCGTGTCTTGGCCACCAACAGCGGCATACGCCTATTTTTGGAGGCTTCTTTCTCACTGTGAGATGTGAAGCCCACAATGCAAACCCAAAACGGAACGAAGTTCTAATGTGTTGATTATTAATCCGTTGATATGGAATTAAATCTCTATTAATAATTAAATATAAAAAATGTATAGTATTGATACTCTATATTTTTTTGTTTAATTCAAAGGTCGAGTTAAATCTACGGAACGAAGTTCTAATGTGTTGATTATTAATCCGTTGATATGGAATTAAATCTCTATTAATAATTAAATATAAAAAATGTATTGTATTGATACTCTATATTTTTTTGTTTAATTCAAAGGTCGAGTTAAATCTGTATAGATTATTAAACATCAAAAAAGAATTTATATGTAATAATTCGTTTGCAAAAGTAGATTTATATGTTTAATGTGAGGGTGAAGTTTAATATGTATAAGATAATTAAAAATTAAAAATTGAAAATGAATTTATATATATATATTTATATATAATTTTCTTTAATGTCTATTTTGGGTGAGTTGGGGTGAGTTGGGTAAGTGTGATTTCATGTTTTATTGAAAGAGATTATGATACAAAAATAGGGAGAATTCCTTGATCTGCTAAAACGGAAACTAGGGACTTTTGAGTTGTGCTTGCTAAGATCGCAGAGGGGTAGGGCTGGGCCGCCACCTCGGGAAACCGGCCCAATCCTATTATATTCAGTGTTGAAAAGCTAAACAAAAGCATATATATAAAAGGACATAATCATATAAAAATGAGGTTGCACCTACATTGAGAAACATGTCTTGACCAATGGCTGAACCGATGCTAGTCCAAGATGATGAGTTGTTTTTTGCCTTCATCCTTTCTTTCCTTGTTCTCATCCCTCTGGATCATCGTACGCGTCTTTCTGATACAAGCTGAGGTTCCACTCCGGTCCGCTGGCGTGATGTCCATGTGGTGGACGTAGCGCAAGTATAGGTGGAATTGGTCTGCCATTCGTTCCATTTTCTCCTTTTGGTCCCTCTGGTCCTCAACTAGTCGTTTTGTACTGGCCTCCAGGTTGCTGAGGCGACTCGGGATCTCTGTTAGCAGTTTTTTGTGGTCCCTGTTATCCTTCCGACTGACATCTTTCTGTTCAGAGCTCATCTTGTCTATTAACATCTTTGTTTGCCAAGCCTCCTCTACTGTTTTGTTGTAGAGGGTTACTCTGGGCTGTGTGGCCCTTGGGTCCTTTATCCAATCTGCTTCCTGAATCAGTTCCTTCCAAGATTTACCCTTGCGTTTAGTATTGATTTCTTTCTCCCACCTATTGATGATCGCTTTGCCTTTTGGTTCTACCTGCGTATGAAAAGTACCCTTGGCTTCTCTGGTCGCTTGCTCCATCCTTGTAATTCTCCGAGGGCTTATCGGAGGTTCTTTCCCCTGGGGGCTTCTCTTACTGTGGGTTTTCTTCATTCGTACCATCTCGGCTGGTTTGTGGTAGTTTTTGCCTTGGGTTCTCCTCCTGTTCCTATTTGCACCTCCCTTGTTTTTATGATAGCCCCTGCAGTTGCTCTTCTCCTGTCTGTAGCTATTCCTGGTGCTTCTTCTCTTATGGGATTTCCCCATCTGCGGGCTCGTCCTAGAAATCATGGTCTGCCCGTAGAGGTGTAACTTTTGGTCCTTTTTCTCTATCTCGGTATGTGTGCTTGTGATGACCCGACCGTAACCCCTGCACCAACCCTTATCTCTACACGTTGTACAACCAACTGTGCCACTCCCCATATCTGTACTTGGGTGAGGTGTATCCATACTTAACCATGGTAACACCTTTTTCCCTTCGTGCTTTGCTACCTGCTGATTACCTTCTCTGCTTTCCCACGAACAACCCCTGTACTTATTCCTATTGACAGGACCTTGGTGTCGTACCCCCGTTTTCCGTGTGGTCTGAGTCTGCATTGTAACTCGTGGTTGAGTGATGGGCAATCAGATTCTGCCTGGTTCCTTCATGCCTGTCAGTTATCCTTGCACCTCCTTCCTCGGTGTGGTCATCTGTACTTCAGTTGTTGTCACGGTCTTTTGTCCCTAGTTGGATGCAGTCTGTTCTAAACTGACCATTCGAGATGTTATTCCAGCTAGTGTCGAGTTCTGATCCTTCCTTGCTGACCCCCTCATTAGTGATTATGTCCGCCAGTCCATTTGTTGATCTGCGTACCTAGCGCAACTCCATTGCGTTCCCCATCTGCAAATGCTCCTGGATTTTTTGCAGGGAGTGTGCCAAGCGCCAGTGCCTCTGAATTTTGCCCACTCTGGTGCCATTTTGGAGTCTCTTAACTGTGTTGATAACCAATGTGGAATCACCTTCCACTATGGTGTTTGTCATCCTTTCGCGGCTTAGAATCTTGAGGCCGGTCTCCAGGGCTCCGAATTCTGCGGTGTTGTTGGTTGAGTTTCCTAGACTCCCGGCGTACAGCCAGATTATATTTCCATCACTATCCCTGATTACCCCTCCCATTCCTGTCATTCCTAGGTTAACTTTGACTCCCAATCGAAATTCAGCTTGAGGGATCCTGCTGGGGGGGCTTCCAGTTGCGCTCACCTACTGGGAGTTGTCGTAACCGCCTTACTTGACTGCGGTTGTGCCCGTCTTTCAGGTGAAAAGCTTCTAGAACACGAGAGTCCTGGTCTGCGAGTTGCGCTCTTCCTGTCTGACAGTTGTGGCTCTGCACCGTTTCTCTTATCAGGGAGATTATTGTTTCCTTGACATTCCCTTCCGGTCGGCTTTCATTCCTGAAGATGCGTCGGTTCCTTTCTTTCCATATTGCCCATATGATCATCCTCGGAATGACGGTCCAACAGAGGTTCACTTCTTCATTTTCGCTATAATTCTCTTTCCAGATATTGATAGTTGTGCAGATGTTACCTCAGATCCTATTGGACTTTCGGAAGATACCTATCGCCCAGTCCCAAATCTATGTTGTGTAGATGCATTCGTCGAGGAGATGATTCGTTGTTTCTTCCTTAGCTTGACAGAGGTGGCATTTTGATGGGCCTATGAATCCCCTTTTCCTTAGGTTTTCCCAAGTTAGAATTCAGTTGTGGAGTATTAACCATTTGAAAATTTTAATTTTTGGCCATTGGGAGTTGTTCCAAAGCTTATCCCATTGTTGCACTGGGTCTTCCTGGTCCTGGTCCTCGATGTAGTGTCAGACTTCTTTCAAGTTGAATTCCTTGCCGTCTTTTTGTCCCCATATCAGTTGATCCTCTTCTTCTGAGACTGTAATTTTCCTTCTCCCTAGTTCCTCCTCCACCTCTTTTACACTTGTTGCGGTCCGATCTCTATTTTGCGGACTGAGAGTGTCCCAGATTCTCCATCTGTTGCGATCTGTTTCTTGTTTTCAGTAGTGGTAGAGTCTGGTTTTACCTTGCGCGGTCATCTCTTGTTGGAGTTCCTTCCTGTCCTGATTTTCCATTCTAGGTTCTTGTTGCCAAGCGTCCTCTCAGAATCTGATTGTTCTGCAATTCCTTACTTCCCAAAAGTCGTGTGTCTGGATCCGGGCTTTGTTGCGCCACGCTAGGTTCCAGATAGTTGATCCCTCCCTTTTGCCCCTAAAGCGAATTTTTTCCTGGTTTTTTATGTCCAAGGAACACTTGGCCTTCCAGAGGTTTACCCATGGTGTAGTAGTTTCTTTGACCCATCACCACCAGAGTTTCGCCCCATAGGCTTCATTGGTTACTTGCGGGTCTTGTAGCCCCAGGCCTTATTTTCTTTTTGGTTTATAGACCTTCTCCCATGCCACCAAGGCCCATTTTTTATTTGTTTCCGCTCCTTGCCACAGGAAGTCCCTTTGGATGGTTCTTATTTTTTGTAGTATCCCCTTGGGGGTTGGAAAAACGGACATCATAAAGGTTGGAATTGCTTGCAGAATCAATTTGGTCAAAATGAGTCTTCCCTCTAGGTTGAGGGATCTGTACGTCCAATTTTTCACCCTCTCCTGTAACGCTTTTATAACTCCCTCCCAAGTTGACATTTTGTATGCTCTGTCTGTCAAGGGGATTCCCAAGTACTTGGTTGGGAGTGATTTGCGTTCAAAGCCCAAAATATTGGCCAGATTTCTTTGGATTGCAGGGTTGGTGTTGAAGAAAAAGATCATAGATTTGGAGTGGTTGATCTCTGCACCCAAGGCTTCCCCAAACTCTTCTAGGATTCTTTTGTAGGCTTTTGCTTCCTTGACCGTGGGTATGTCATGGAGTAAGGTGTCATCCACGAACTGTTGATGTGTGGAAGTAGGGTAGTTTTCGAAAGGTTTTATACCTGTTATTTCTCCTGCAGCTGTTGCGCTTTTTATACTTCGACTGAGACCTTCCATCATCAGAATGAACAAGAAAGGGGACAACGGGTCTCCTTGTCTGATGCCTCTCGTGGGCCAGAAAGGTTTGGCTGGGGCTCCATTTGTTAGGAGTGAGTAACTTGTCGTGGACACTAGGCTGACTATCCAGTTGATCCAGTGCTGGGTGAAACCAAAGGCTTCCAGAGTCTTGACCATATAGTGCCAACTAATTTTCTCATAAGCTTTTGCTAGGTCCAGTTGTATTATCATTCCCCCTCTCCTCTGAGTTTTTAGGGTGTGGATTAGCTTGTGAGCATGGATGATGTTGTCCATTATTTGTCTTCCTTCCACGAAGCTCGTCTGTTCTTGAGAGATCAGTGTGGGTATGAGTGGTTTCAATCTATTAGCTATGACTTTGGAGATTATCTTGTAAACCACATTGCATAAAGCTATAGGTCTGTATCGGTCGAGGGTCCTGGCTTCATTTTCTTTGGGAATTAGAGTAATCATTGTAGCATTTAGCGCTTTTAGAATGGAGGTTGACCATCTAGAGTCCTCCACCACCCTATAAACGTCATGTTTGACCACTTCCCAACAAGATTTGAAAAACTCCAATGTGAAGTCATCTGGACCCGGGGCTTTCCCATTGGGCATTTCCTGGATCACTTGGTCAATTTCCTCCTCAACAATGGGTTTATTTAGGTTGTTATTTTGTTCGTCGGTGACTAGACAAGGGATGTGCTGGGTTATCCTTTGGATGGCCTCCGTTCTGTCTTTGTTGGGTTCCTGGGCTATCCCATGGAAGTGATTTACCAATGTAATTTCGATCTCCTTGTGAGATTCTCTCTCGATCCCATCTTGATCCTTAATTTTTAGGATTTTGTTGTGGGTTCTTCAGGCCATGGTTGTTCTATGAAAAAATTTGTTGTTCCGCACTCCTTCCCTTAGCCATCTGATTCGGGACTTTTGTCGCCAAAGAGTTTCTTCCTGCTGGCATCTATCTTCCCATTCCTGGGTCATCTAGATCTCTTCCTTTTTTCGATCCTCTGTATAGCCCTCAGCTATGCAGATTTCCTGGAGTTTTCTCATTTTGTCTTCAATGTTTTTTTTCCCTTGGTTTATATTTCCAAAGATTTTTGTGTTCCACTCCTTGAGCTTATATTTGATGTATTTTAGTTTCTTATAGAGTTTTAACATCCTTGTCCCTTGCTCTGGTTGTTCCTTCCACCCCCACCGTTTGATTTTTTCCTTGAAAGTGGGGTGTTCGATCCAAAATTTCTCAAATCTGAAGGGTCTATTCTTCGATGTGGTTTGGAAGCCTGCTTCTAGTTTGACTGGCCAGTGATCAAACCTTCCCCAGGGAAGGATGTTGCATTCTATGGTTGGCCCTACATAATAATAGACTCTGATACTAAGAATCTGTCTAGTCTTGTCGCTACCTGATATTGGTTCATCCGTTTATTGTTCCAGGTGAACTATCCATTATTAGTTTTGATGTCCACCATCTCCGCTGTGTCTATGAACATTGAGAAATCTTCCGCATCCCTATCCAATCTTCTAGTACCTCCTTTTTTCTCTGCAAGTGATGTGATGATATTGAAGTCCCCTGCCAGGATCCATTGGAGGTTGTTGGATCGGGTTTTAAGGTCTTCTAGGTCTCTTATCATCTTTCTCTTTTTCTTTGACACCTGGGGTCCATACACATTGGTGCATAGAATCACCTCTGTGTTACCAATGATTTGCATGCTAATCGTGAGTGTGTGTCTGGTAGCTTCGACTGCTATTAGGCTCAGCACTTGTGGGTTCCACAAGGTGAGAATGCCTCCTACCATCTGATGGCCTCCGATAGCCACCATCTTGTACTTGCTCCATTGTTGTTTGTTGATTGCTTCCATTCTGTCTGTAGTGCATTTTGTCTCTTGAATGAAACAGAGATCCGGTTGTTCCTTCTTAAGTCTACTTTTGAGAATTCTCTTCTTTCGCGGGCTGTTTAGGACTCTTATATTCTATGTTATAACCTTCATTTAAACATGTGGGGGGGAGTTGGGAAAATTTTTCTTGATCTTACATGAGTTTATTAGCAACGCTCCAAGCTCTTGTAGGGCTACGTTGTTTGATTTCCTACCTTTTTTCCTCCTCGTCTGCTTGGGTGAGAGATGTGGTTGTCCCTCACTGGTTTTGATTCTTAGTTGTCCTATCTCCTCGTGTGTGCGCTTGAGCCCTCTAGATTTGGCTTCCTCCCTTAGGAGGAACAAGTATTGGATGCGGTCTAGTTGCTCCATTGATACGTTGTCTACTCCCTGCCTTTTCCATTGCTCCAGTGTGTTTGGGAGATCTATCCCTTCCCTTTCCACAAGGTCTTTGAGATCAGGGTCTTCTCTACCTACTTCGCTTGGGGTCATGTCCGCATCTCCCTCTGCTTCTTGCATGGGGGTGTTGTCATCTCTGGTTTCTCCATCCATAGGAGTTGTGCCACTCCCTTGTTCCTTCTTATTACTTGGGCTATTTGTGGTCTCATGTGTTGCTTGTTCTCTGGCTTCTTGAGCTTTTTTCAATTCCTTTCCGCCTTCTACCCCTTTGTTGGTTTTGTCCCGTCCTTTTGTTATATTCCGAGCCTTCGGGTTGCTCCATGTTGGGGTTTTACTTTGTTTCTTGTTAGCTTTGTTTCCGTGGTTCGGATTTATAAACCCATCCTCATCCTACTATGGTTTGGTGCTTTCTGCTTCCTGTTTTTTATTGAGAGGACATTCTCTGATTAGGTGTCCATGTTCATGACATCTTCTGCATCTGAAGGGGATCTGCTCGTAATCTATGTTTTGGATCCATTCCTCATCTTTGAATTCCAGACTTATGGCTTCTGGGAGTGCTCCCGACACATCCATCTCTATGCAGATTCTTGCGTAGGATGTATATCTCCAT
>JASDQU010506082.1:42101-79923 GCA_032191745.1 Picea mariana | reverse complement strand
ATCACCCCAACAATGGTCAAGTGGATTAGTGTAAGATCCAAGCAGTCATCAGAAATGAAAGGAACCTAATGCATATATAAGAAGGTTATAACAATCAAATATGACACATACCATGATACTTCGAACCAATTACCTCATGGAGCAAGAGTCCTCTCCGATGCAGGCCCAGGTCGGTGGTGATGGAAACTGCTACTGCTGACAGGACAAATCTGACGAAGAAGAAGAGAGATGGGCACTCTAGGGCCATGCTCAAGTCAATCCCGCTCTCGGTACTCCATGTCTAGGACCATGTGGGCCTCGAGACATGATCTCCTAGTTATCCCTAAATATCGGGGATAACATTCTCTATTGCTAATCACCAACAAGACATAAAAAAAATGGATCTATTTCATATTTGGTTCACTATTTAGTTACTTGCTTCAACAGACATACCTCTATTCAACGAAGGCTCTCCAAATTTCTTCTCAAGCTGCAAATTCTCTCCAGACATCGAATGGAAGATATGTGGCAGTGTTATAACTATAATATAGTGATCAAATAAGTGAATAATGGGTGAATACAACAATGTTATAAAGCATGGTTCTAGAAGTAATTGAAATGTTGTTTACTCATACAAACCCACCACAAAATAATGAACACTCAGCAAGAAGCAATTGCAAGATTCGTTGTAGAATGTGGTTAAACAGTGAACTATCAATACACTCAAGCAATCATTTAAAAAATATTGTTTACTCATACAAACCCACCGCAAAATAATAAACACCCAACAAGAAGGAATTTCAAGATTGGTTATAGAATGTGGTTAAACAGTGAACCATCAATACGCTCAAACAACCATTTAAACCAGTAAATATAGCTAGGATTAAAATGTAGCTCTGTTATAGTTCTCGTAGTTGACGTAGAATGCAAGAATAAATTAGAATCAAAACTACATCAATTATACACAACCATTAACACCATGAGACAACAAAGATTATTTTTACATTGGAAATCCAAATGGGAAAACCAAATTATAGGAGATTTTTATTAAGTAGAAAATTGATTACAAAAGAGTGAGCTATACACAAATTTATTGTGTTGTTACTCACTTGCAGGGAATTTGCAGATGGTCATGGCTCAACGATAATTTTCAGTCATTGTGGGATAAACTAAATGTCTTTTTCTCCTCCAATCATCAAGCAAACTACTTCTTTGAACTCTCATCTTTACTATTGTCTTTCTTCATTTTCTCCTCTCTATTCCATTCCCTCCTCTTCTCCATCACAACCTTCATTTTTAATGGGTTGTCTTGGAAAGCCAACCATCACAATAATTCATTTCGACATCCAATGAGATTTTGAACATTTTTTTGACTTTGCCAAAAACAATTAAATACTTATTATAAAGTTTACAAAGAAATTGTTTTTTCTTTAAAGATTTAATTAGAATCAATTATTGATATCTTAACATTAAATTTGAAAATAAACTTTTTAATTAAAAACTTCAATAATTGATAAGTTGTTAATACATAAATTCTTTGTATAATTATAAATAGTTATAAAATTAAAAAAATATATTCAATTATCTAAAATGTAAGTAAAATTAAACAAATTTATCATTAAAAAAAAAATGGATTTTATGATACATAATTGTTTTTTTTGGTATTGTTATAGATCACTATAAAATATTTAATGTATTTAACTAACTAAATTGTATGGAAAAAATTAAAATACATTTCTTCTTCTATCCTTAAAACTATATTAAATGGAAATTCTTATTTATGTTATTTAAGTGAAATAATAATACCCACATAGAAATAGAAATTTTAAGCATTAAGGAAGTTGTTATTATTATAAATAAAATGTAAAACCTTTTCAAATGCGAATATATTAAATTAATATTTTATACTCTAAATCATACTAATTTAATATTGAATCTAACTTTTTTTTAAAATAAAAGTTGGATTACTTTAGATAATCAGTATAAATAGCAAAGTCTGTAACTAGTTCTGCTAAACAAATAGAAACCAAAACTCGTTGCAATCTTGAAAAAGCATCCATGTTTACATCGAGATACATATGTGATCAGATACAAAAATTATGAAAGTTATAATCTGGCACTGGGCCTGCCTAATATTGTAGTTATGGCTATTTTGAACAAAAAGACATATGACATGAAAAACATCAAACATTGGTAGAACCTGGATTTCCATCACCATTTGGGGGGTATTGCCAGGATGGAGCAAAGACATAAGGTTGGTAGCAGGTTGGGCACCTACTCTTGACAGGTTCACTTGAAAGGGAGTTGAAGAAGGCATCCAATCGACGACAAAGGATGTTCTAACGAAAAAGTTGGTCAACAACATCCCTTCTCAGGTCGAAAATAAGTCACAGTTGATCCTCTGAGAAACTGCACATGGGGGGCGCCTCAAGCACTGTATCCACGTTGGGGTTGAGCTCGGTTTCGAGACGAGCTATTTCCTGAACCATGTCACCAAGCATTGAAGGATGAGCCTCTTCCATAACTAGACAACTCCTAGGTTCCCCCAAGACAAAGGTGGGAGCAACACCTACCTCTCGAGAGGAATTGAAAAGAGAAGGTTGTAAATCTGTAGAAGCAATCAGTTGGGAGTCCAAAGGAGACTGGGGAGGCACCATAGGGAACTTCTTGTCAATGAAAACCTGATTATTGTCGTCCTTAATCCAGTTTTGAGATGTGTAGGGAAAGTCCGTAGATGACGAACCAATGAAGATTGAGCTGGTGGAAGGTGGCAAAGCTAGCAAGATAGACAGACCCAGACGAAGCCGACGAGCCATGTAGCTATAGTAGGTTAGACCACATTTTGACTTACCCCTCTCGCGTGACATTGAGAATGAAAAATTATCAGAAGGCCAAGAGAGAGAGAGTTGTGATTGAAAAGAATCCCGGTGAGAGAGGAGGATGCCACTCACGACGCCCAAACAAATAATATAGAACAAAAACCATGCTTTACCTCCAATAAGTAATCCATTCTAGTAATGGGAGGCATCATTAAGCTTGAGTTGACGTCCCTCATCTTCCTAATACTAGTACTGTAGAAATCTGACACTTGGACCGATCGACACATTAAGTTTACCACACAACATAGGTGTGTCTCCTTCCTTACTTCATTAATGCTCTGCATCGGCATGAATAAAGGGAGGAGAGCAACAACTGGCTTCATTAACTTCACTTGGTGCATGTATTCCAGCTGTCACCCCATTCGAGAGAATATCAAATCTAACTTTAAATACATTAATCTCAAAAATATTGTATTAGGCCTTCAAACGACTTGCCTTACAAAATATTGATCTCCATTAAAATAGTTCAAGAATGTATCACAGAGCATTTAACAATCTTATCAGAGAAGATTTGAATATCTATACAAGGCAAGGCATCATCATTAGAGAAGCTTTGAAGATCTATACAAGGCCAAGCATCATCATTAAAGTGTAGAAATTGTTTTTGGATTGAGTGTTAAGTAGCTTTTTGGATTTCAATGAAACTCACTCTTTTTATTTGAGTTTTAGGATGGGGATGTTATTACTGAAGATTTTAAGTATAATTTTTAATTGAGTTATATTATATATATATAATTTATTTATGAGTGTATTTTTTTATTAAATTATTGGAATTGATTGGTTGGTTAATAAATTACAATTTTGTTATTTGATTAATAACAAAATTGTATTGTTAGGTTATTTTGTAAAATCAAATGTATATTTGATTTTATAAGGTGTGTGAAGAAATGTGATTTAAATATTTGTTGTCTAAAGTTTATTATGAATCATATGTGTCCTTTTTCATTTGGTTCTATATTATCAAAGTTTTTCCATTAAAATCTAGCTATTTCAATTTTCTTTTTACGAATCGTGAAGTTTAGGTGTTGAGATTGTTGGAAATATAATCAAACATCCATTCATAAATACATTTAGTTTTCATAAATACATTTAGTTGTGTGAGTGTGTTGTCAACTTGTATTAGTGTATTTTTTACTTGTATTAGTGTATTTTTTGTGTTAGAATTCATAGGTCACGAGTTATATATATATATATATATATATATATATATATATATGTATATGAGAGGGTGGGGTCTATTCCATAATATGTTTAAAATATATATAGTGTTGTAGTTTATGTGGTATTTTTTTTTTCTTATTGTAATAATACATTTTTTTTAGTTTTTGCTTATTTAATTTTTTTTGTTGTCTTTTCATTATTGAGTCCTATGGTATTGGGTTTGGCTCTGATTTCCTTGTGGAAAGGAGTGGAATTATGGGGGAGTCGATAAGTGAAAAAATTGCGATAAGTGTACTTATATTTGTTTTTAGTAATGATCTTTTTCTGTAAATGTTGATGTTGTTTTGTTGACTTGTGATGAAGGATCTAATACAACACATTTTGAAATGGTTACCAAAAAACAATGTGGTTTTTGGTATGCCTCCACCAAACAACTTGGAGTGGTGTCCAAGGAGGAGGTGGGTGCATGCAGGTCCAAAGAAATCAAAGGAAGATGAATCATCAAAGCACATTAAAAAATGGTTTCCAGAGGAAAATATAGCCCCCCTCAACATGCCTCCAAGTTGCGTGTTTGAGGAAAGGTGCTTGACATATGGGAAGCACAAATGTGTGCCTATGCTAGAAAGTGTTTTGTTCATAGATGTTTTGTTGTAGGGTGAGTGTTGGAGATATAACTCCAAAATCCATTCACAATTACATTCACTAGTGTAAGTGTCCTATCAACGAGCATTAGTGTGTTGTTTATGTGTTAGGTGTCATATGGCAAGTGCCAGATAGATGGGAGTGAGATGCAATCCACAATATGTTTAAAAGATATGTAGTCATGTAGCTTGTAAGATGTTTGATCTGTAAACTGCCATGGATATTCCACTAGAATGGTTTGTCACAATAGATCTTGTATCATACATAATTATTTTCTTATGCGGGTTTATTTCCTTAGATCTCATATTTGTTAGCACTGGCTTATTGTTCAAATTTATGAAAATAACTTAAATATGAAAAATAAAGAATAAGCAAATCAACACACCATCCACACAAATGAACACAAGATGTATCCTGGGAAATCAGATACATGAGAAAACCCAACTAGGAGGTGAGGCCTATGGTTTTCTCTCTTTTCTAAAGTTATGAAAAGCAAGTACAAAGAAAGGGGTACTTACTATGGAGTTGTCTTTGACACTATGGCCTAAATGGTTGCTACAAAATCTCCTACATCCTTTGTTATACTCTCAAAATACCATTCCTAGATGCTCTACTCAACTATGGAATAAGTGCAATGCTAAAGAATGGAACCCTTTCTCTCCTAATAGCACAATGTTTTGCATAGCTTGATAGTTGTATAGGGTTAGGGCTTTTGCATCCTCAACCCTTAGATAGTTAGGGTTTTGGACCTTCTAGAACCTTCTTGAAATTCCACACATGTGAGTAATGGGGGTTGACGTGGCATCCACTAGGTACCATGTGGTTAACAAGGTAGGTCAACTTGTGGGAGGCATAAATTCTGCATATGAGCTCCTATTGAGGTGATTTTAGCATCGTAAAAATTATCTCAATGTGTAGAACAACATCAATAGGTTGTGAGGTATGATCACAAAGTTTTGGCCCCAAAAAATGTCATTTGATGCCTCGAAATGGATTTGGAAGGTTCTGAAACCCATATCTCCAAATTGGGTCCTACCACTAAAATGGGCTTTGCAAGCCAATTCCTCCAATTTTTCTACCTCGAAAGTACCAAGATAGATGAAAAATTATATAACGATCCAATGTGGATCATACCTCCCAATTTTGGGAGGATTTTGGTCCCTAAAATCTTTTACTAAATGAGGTGAGGAAAATTTTCTTCTACCTTCTCTGTGGAGTACCATTTTGTCTTGCCTAGAAGTTGTCCTTTCAACCCAATTTGCTAAAGGTCATGTTGCCCATGTCTGGTAATTCTGGACTTTTGTTGCAAAATTGTGTCTTTTGCCAACTCTGCCTAAGTTTCTGGTGCTAAGTCCTCAACGGTAGGTAGGACTTACTCTTCAATTTTCTAATCCAACATGGAAGGCTCATAGAGTTTTAGATTCTCCACATTCAATACTGAGAAAATGTGCATATATGGGGGTAGACTAAGCCTATAGGCATTATCACCCAACTTTAGGGGGTGGCCTCCAATCAATATTTGCCTTAGCTCTGGTCCTGTACCATCTAACATGGAGTGTCATCATCACACTAGTTATTGTGCACCTTATCAAATTGTTGATCTTTGCCAAGTTCAATGGAGGATTCCATGCCAAACTAAGAACCGTCATGTAGCAATTTCTCATCTCAATAGCCAAGCATCTTCTCAACTTGAAGCTCATCTAGTCACGAATGTATAACTAGAAGCAAGGGTGCCCATACAAATGCAAGCAAATTGAGAAGTTCATTGAAAATCACCACTGTAAGGTACCAAATGTATTATAATAAGCAGAAACAAAAATATTGCAGCAAATACCAGCGAAACAACAAAATAATGAGAACAACAACACCAACAATAATACCTTTATTGAATGGAAGCAATGTTCACTTGCCTCTTCGAGGGGGCAACCTCAAGTAGAACATAACTCTATTATAAAAATTCTCAAGATGAGACTTTCTCATGCCTTCTACTCCTATATATACTAATTCTATCTTCTAAAGAACATTCTATAGGAATATATTTCCAGAAGCGGAAGCTTCTATTAAGTCTTCTTACATTAGACTTGTTGACATTATTAAATATGCCTTATTAACTAATGTCAGCATTTATTACATAGAAAATATATTATTCTACCTATGTGAGGGGTTAGGAAGGTTAGGTACCTAACATTCCCTCTCCCTTGAAGAACAACCTTGTCCTCAAGGATTGAGATGAGGAAATTGTGTTCATAGTTTGGTTGTCATTGGTGTCAACCCTTGAAGAAGCCCCGACGGTGTGGTTTTGGTACCCGAAGTTGAATGAGGAATATGGACATGAGTGACAGAGTAAATGTAGGCAAGACACTCATAAATGGATAGTACCCGTCGTGCCATTTCCGATGATATGTGGAACACCACGTAGTTCCTCACGATTAGGGAGATATGGCTTTGAGAAGTTGTAAGACCCAAAGAGTGGTCAAGAAGCCCCTAGTTGGTTACAAGTCCTTAATGAAAGGGTAAAATTGTTGTAACAAAAAAACTCTAGAAGCCCTAAATTAAGGAGAGGAGTTTCCTGACACTAGTATAAATACACGTCAAGGAGTCATTCACATGAACACTTACACACACATTTATTGATTATCTATCTTGTGAACTAGTGATCTTTTTGCTAAGGTTGTGATGACATTTTTTCGAGGAAGGTCGAAGCTGAAAGTCTCAGAGTTGCAACAAACATGACTAACCCTAGTTTCTGAGGTATCTGTGGGTTATATGTTAGAAGGGTGTGGATGTACGTAGGCTACAGTGGATAAAATCACGAATATTCACGAGTAGTAGAGGAGAAAGTCGTGGATTTGTGAAAATCTCATGAAAGATTGAGTAAATGTTGGTACCAGGTCCCTAAAGTTCCAAGGAAGTCTACAGGTCAACATCTCAGAGTTTCAGGTCATCTACAAAGGTATTGGTATGGTTGTATACTTGTTTTGATGGTTACCTTTTGTCATGATATGGTGTATGCTTGAGGCATACTTGGTATAGTTGGTTTGGTATTTGGATATGGTATATCTTGGTTTCTTGGTTGAGTGAGGAGCACTATTATATCTGGTTTAGTATGTGACATGGTTGTTATAGTTCATATCCTTTAGTTCATGTTGTATGGTGGAATATGCATGAGGGACATGCTTTGATTTTTTGAGATACTTCATTGATGATATGGTACATGTCTATACATGATTGATGTTATGGTATATGGTATAGGTTGTATTCAAGGTTGATGTTATGATTTATGATTGATGCATGTTGTAGTTCACATGTTGGTACACAGTTGATGCATGGTATAGTACATGCACACATGTTGGATACGATGACAGGTTGACATGCTACAGGTTCATGTGACAATGGCAGTGATAGTGGCAGTGACAATGATAGTGGCAGTGGCAGTGGCAATGACAATGGCAGTGGCAGTGGCAGTGACAATGGCAGTGGCAGTGGCAGTGACAATGGCAATGACAATGGCAGTGACAATGGCAATGACAATGGCAGTGATTATGGTAGTGAAATTTGGTCTACACTTATATTTTAGGGCAGCATGATGGGGCAAGGATAGGTGGTTGTAGCCACCTACCGATTGGAGCCAGAGAACTCAAGGGGGTTGTAGCCTCCTTCTGGTTGGAGCCATAGAATTCAGGGAGTTGTAGCTTCCTTCAAGTTGGAGCCTAAGAATGGGGGGTTGGATCCTCCTTCCAGTTGTAGCTATAGAATCAGGAAGTTGGTGCTTCCAATGATCAAGAGCACCCATCCTTTCGTGTATCTATTCGTGGTTTTCTCCCATTTGGGTTTCCACGTAAATTTTGGTGTACGTGTATCTATTGTGATGTGATGTTGTTCATGATTATACTGTTGATGATATATTGAATGCTAATGATAAACTATTGAATATTGTTGAAGAATATACTATGGTTAAAAGTAATAAAATTGCCCATTATTGATGTTGTTGAAAATCATTTCGTGGTTTTCTCCCATTTGGGTTTCCACGTAAATTTTGGTGTACGTGTATCTATTGTGATGTGATGTTGTTCATGATTATACTGTTGATGATATATTGAATGCTAATGATAAACTATTGAATATTTTTGAAGAATATACTATGGTTAAAAGTAATAAAATTGCCCATTATTGATTCACCCCCCCTCTTAGTAATCCAATAATTGGTATCAAAGCATGTCCTTCAAGAAACAGTCTAACCACTAGAAGGAGATCATGGATTATGCTGAGGTTGGGGTACCACATTTTAATGGTGAGAACTCTGTCTTATGGAGAAAAAGAATGAAGATGTATATACAAGCAGCAAAACAACACCATGATTTTGGATGATATCATTAACAATCAAAGACCTTACTATGACAGATCTGGACTAGGATACAAACAAACGCAGACAGAGAAAGTTTTAAGCTCCAAAACGATAGAGCAAGAAGAAGAACCAAGAAGCTATGTAGAAGTCGTCAGAGGTCCCCCCGAGAACGTGAAGATTCAAGAAGAAGATTACATAGACATTGCACCACCTAGAAGATTTAGAATTCAGTATCAACAACAACCAGCTATAGAAAGACCTCAAGAAGAAGAAGGATTTAGAAGAACAACACCATTCAAAAGATCTTCCACTCCTAGGTATCAAACTATTTTTCTTGGTTTATGTTATTCATGTAATAATTTTGAGCACAAAGCTGTGAATTATAGAGCCAATACCAAGAACATAGACAACTATGAAAGCTATACAAGAAATAGTTATCCCAAAAGATTTCATGAATCTTAAAATATAAACTACAAGAGATTTGGATCATTGAATGATTATGTAGAATGATACAAGTGAAATTTTTTTGGACATATGGCTAAAGATTGAAAACTGATTATTTCTCCAAGGGAACCAAATAAGAATATCATCAGTCATAAGCAGGAACCACAAAGGATATGGATAAGAAAGCAATATCAATTCAACACTGAAGAATGCAACCTTGCTCTACAAGCTCAACACAAGAAATGTGGATGGTATGTTGAACGTGGATACTCAAAGCATATGACAGGTGATAAAGACAAGTTTCTGACATTGAAGAAGGAAAGATATGGATCAGTTTCATTTGGGAATGACAACTCAGCCAGAATTATTGGAAGAGGCAAAGTCAAACTTGGAAGTAAGGATTCCATGGAAGAAAATGTTTTATTGGTCAAAGACATGAAACACAATCTACTAAGTGTAAGTCAAATGTGTGATCAAGGACACAGACTTGTGTTTGACTCAAATAAGTGTGAGATAAGGAAAGCAGAATCAGACAAGTTGGCGGCTACAATTGTAAGAACTCCAAGCAACATATATGTTCTAAATGAAATTAGAAAGGAAAGATGTTTCTTAGGAAAGGACGATGAAAGTTGGCTCTGGCATAGAAGAATGGGTCACACAAATTTTGATAATATTGTCAAAGTAAACAAAAGGGAAGAAGTAAGAGAAATGCCTGAGATCTCAAAGCCAACAAATATTCTATGCAAGCATTGTCTACAGGGAAAACAAACCAAGACCAAGTTCAAATCAAAGGAGTATTCCACAAGAAAACCATTGGAGATTGTACATACTAATATAGTTGGACCGATAAGAACGAAGGGATTGAAAGGTGAACAATAGTTCATGTTATTGGTTGACGACTACATAAAAATGATTGCAGTTTGCTTTCTCAAGAAGAAGTCAGAGGCATTCTGTTATCACATATTCTTGCAAGGGAGTGTTTTCCCTTAAGAGTTGGCCATTGGATGACCAAATGCGAAAGAAGGGAGGTTAAAAAACCCACAATTATGTTTCATCCAAAGTCGGGGCACGATTTTGCAAAGGCACACACACACCTGGTTGGCAAAATCCATCAAGCACAAGCTTAGTCTCGACCATTGGATCCATGAGACAAATCAGATTGACAGTTTGCGGGTATTCAGGATCCGAAAGTTGCTCGAAATTTAGTGCCAGGGAAAAGGCCCGAGATCAAGGGACGAGAAATTTTTTAATCGTGGCACAAGATTAACATTTTGTGGTTTCGCGAGATGGAGCGGTCAAGGAGAAAAATCATCAGAACTCGCAAAAAGATCGCAGTCGTTGAGTCTTGAAGACTCGCGACATGTGAAGTCCTAAAATGATCTTGGTTGTCCATTTTAGAAGGGCATGTGGCATAGGATCTAAGCCGTGGAGGAAATATTTTCGGGGAAGCTGAGGTGAGAAGTGTCGATGGCCCTAAGTCTCGAAACACTGATACGATCTGGGCTGTCCTTTTTAGAGGGATGCGTGTCATCCGATCTGGGGATCGTGCTTTCACGACTTGGAGATTTCAACATGGAGCACAATGTGAACTCGCGAAACGCAAAATCGGGACGCTCCTGAGAGTAAGGCCCACAATCACAGCCTAGGGTCATATAGAAAGTGGGGCCAAAAGAAGAATAAGCGCCCATCCAAGTAGTGGGAGACCAAATTGTTCTAAGAAATGATCGTAGTCGTCGGTTTTACAGTAAACCCGGTTGTGGATCCCGATGGGCCGTTTCGCGATTTTGAGCATTGGAGTATTGGAGATCAAGGGGAGTAGAAACTCCCGAAATGCGAAATCCCGAGATTTCATGTGGATAAGTGCGATGTCACAACCCATGGTCGTGTGGGGCAAGGGAATGGAGCCGCACGAAAGATCAAAATTCCTGAGTTGGTCACAGAGAAAGATCTGCGTGACCTCGAGGCACCAGAATTGACTTGAAGGAGTTGTGAGCTCCCCTGGAGCATTCATGGGTGTCAGGCCTCGCCCTAATCCCGATGAAAGTAGTTACTGAAAATGGGGAAGGTGGTTGAAACCTCGTTTCACCACATAAGTGGAAAGCATTGAGAAACTGGCCGTGGAAGGTAGATTGTCAGCCAAAATTTCCCCTGTCATGGATTTTCTTATGAACCCCATACTAATCTGATCTTGCGTTTGAAAAAAGAATGCAAGTGGAATATGACAGAAGAAGATGCATACGCCAAGCCTTGAATGCCATGACCAGAGCGCGCCTCTGAAGGGAGCAAGTTGCTTTGAGTATAAATACTCAGTTTTAATATTTTGTGAGGGTCGATGGTTGAGCTAGTCTCCCGTATTGTAAAGTTTTAATGAAGCTCTGGTTCTTCTGGTTATGTATCTGTAGTTTAGACTTCATGTTTAATGTAAGTCAGCTTCTTTCACATCTCTGTAAATAACTGTGTTAGAACACTCCGGCATGGAGGATCCAGTCGAGGGTAGTTATGTTTTTGTGATGTAGGTTTGATCACAGTGACACTGCGACCAATTTTAATTAGTTTATGTGTTGACTTTTCCCTCCAACGCTAAATGACTCGGGCATGGATGATCCATTCGGGTCGTTGTTATTGAATTGTGATGTATGTTTGATTTCAGTTTAGTGATAACTTCATTCATATGCTTAAAACTCTGAACCAAGAGGAATTTGTCTTTTGAGTTTTTCCTCTTTAGGCTGCTGGAAGACTGGATGTCCATAGCAGACCTCTTCACTCTCCTTAAGTTCTTCCCCCTACTCACCTTTATTACAGCTTACTGACTAAAGTTAGATCAAGACCTCATCTTCTTATGCACACCAACCTAGTTTTTTGAGTTAAAGTGACATAATCCTGAGGCCGTGTCCATTAGACCACCCTTAAATTTATTCATTGTGACATATAAACTGATGGGTACTGGGCTTACCTCTGCCGCAATCCAGAGGTGAATTCTAGTGCTAACACATTCGAAAAATTCAAGACATACAAAGAAATGGTTGAAACTGAGATAGAGTTGAAAATCAAGTGCTTGAGATCAGACAATGGAGGAGAATTTACACCAAAGGAGTTCATGGAATTCTATAGTGAGCATGGGATAAAGAGGCAATTCTCAGTAGCCGGGACACCTTAGCAAAATGGAATTTTTGAAAGGAAGAATAGAACATGACAAGAAATGGCCAGAACAATGTTAATGGATTCCAAGTTGACAGACGTCTTTTGGGTACAAACAATGCATACAACAGTTCACATTCAGAACAAAGGGATGCTCATAGATAACAATGATAAGACTCCATATGAGCTATGGAAAGGAAGACCAACAAATGTGAAGCACTTTAGAGTATTCAAAAGAAAATGTTACATCAAAAGAGAAGATGGCAAAATTGGAAAATTTGATTCTCGAGTTGATAAAGACATACTGGTTGGGTACTCAAGCAAAAGGAAAGCATACAAATGCTTCAATCTAAGAATCAAAAAAATAATAGAAAGCATCAATGTGATGATTGATGAGACAAATGGATGAAAGATAAAATAAAGAAGCAAAGATTCAGTGGAACAAGATCACGAAGAAGATTTGAAAGAAGAAGAAGAAGAAGTAGATGAAGAATTTGATGAAGAAGAAGAGCATCCAGAAGCAGAGCAAGAACAATAAGATATTCAGGTACCTCCAAAAACACCTAGAAGATGAGTGCATAAAAATCATCCATCATAACAGCTCATTGGAAATAAAGATGTAGGAGTTGAAACCAGAAGAAGAATCCGTTCACCAGAACAACGACACCTAGCACTACTATCTACTATTGAGCCGAGCAATTTTGAAGAAGCCAACAAGGATGAACACTGGATCAAATATATGGATGAAGAATTAGATCATATAGAGAAGAATGACACATGGGAAATGGTTCCAAGGCCGAAGAACAATAACGTCATTGGTACAAAGTGGGTCTTCAGAAACAAGTTGAACGAGGACATACAAGTTACCAGGAACAAAGCAAGATTGGTATGCAAAGGATACTCTCAAGTTGAAGGTATAGATTTTGAAGAAACTTTTGCCCCAATTGCCAGGATGGAAGCAATCAGATTGATCTTAGCCTATGCTTGTTCAAAGAGAATCAAGGTCTATCATATGGATGTAAAGTCAACCTTTCTAAATGGAGAATTAGAAGAAGAAGTCTACATCGAACAACCTAAAGGTTTTATGTTATCAGAAAAAGGAAGATTATGTTTGCACGTTAAAGAAAACATTATATGGACTCAAGCATGCCTCGAGAGTGTGGTATTCAAGATTGGATAGATACCTACAACAACAAGGGTTCAAGAAAGGAAATGCAGAAAATAATATCTACATTAAGGTAAATCAAGATAGTATCCTGATAATTGAAGTTTATGTTGATGATATTATCTTTGGAAGTGATGATGACATGATGAGTCATAAATTTTCCAAAGACATGCATAATGAATTCGAGATGTCTGTTGACGCTTAAAAGCGCAACGAGGAATACTATGCTCGCAAATGATTGCCAAGATTTATTATTTAACTATATTAATAATAAACTAGTAGGTGGGACCCCCTTGTTAGACTTGTGGCGCTATGGTGGATATGTTGCGCTTATCTTTTTTTTGCTTATGTGATGGTTCCAACACAGTCTTCTATAGTTCATTGTTTCAAATCATGGTTTAAAATGTTGTGGTAACATGTGATGGTTGGTTGATTAAAACATAGCACTGGATGGCTTTGATGACCTCTCACAGAATATGTTAAGGTTGCCCTGTGGATGAAATAATTATCATCAGTTTTGGTTTGTATATTGCATTACACATGACATTAAATGGTTTAAATGATCTTGACAGAGGATAATAATGGAGTTATTTTGATTAAAAGAACTATACTCAAGCTCTAATGTTATGTATTATTAGGACAAAGGATGGGTGCTCTTGACCCCTGCTACCATGGTTATGTGCCTTGTTTGAATTTCATATATGGTTGCACATTGGGTTATGCTCCTAGCACATTGTTATTTTGAAGACGTTTAGCATTACCAAGGGGTGGCACACTTTGCAAATGTGATATGGAAATGGACATTTGGTTGATTAATGTGTAGTGCTATGGTGAATTGGCTTGGCTCATACTTTGAATTGAATGAGGTTGAAAGGTAGAAGCGACATGCATTTACTGCACGTCACTCAAACTCCCCTCGAGCCCGTCACCCTAGTCATTCTTGCATTTTGGTTTTGGCTATGGTAGTTGTTGTTGCTTCACATTGTTCGGTCGTGAAGGAGGTATACAATATAGTTTTCTTCCTCGTGCAGTCTTTCCCAGGTATGGGTTTCTTATTCTTCCATCCATGATGGTTACTCTGCCCTTTGAATCAACTTTTGGCTCAGGATTGCTCGTGGTCTGTGTGATTCTTAAGCTGTTGTAAGATATTTGAACTTTGTGTTGGTGTTTGTGTCTGTGGTTTCTTATGGTGATTATTCTGGACTGTTGGCACTTAAAAAAAAAGAAATGGTTATGCTCTCCTTGCTGTGTGTAATCTTTGCATGGGTTTATTGGATAAAAATGGCAGTGAAGCCTGCTTGGTCATGGCTTGGGTTTTGGGTATGGCATCTCTGTTGAAATTGAGTATCATGGCTTGCCAAAGCTATGAGCTTTGCCATATCCTACTTATGGATTGCCATAACAAGTCTCTGTGTTTAAGTTGCCCACTCCATGTTCGTTTCTGTGGCTAGTATTTTTCAACCCTGTGGGTTGCAATGTGAATTGATGAAAGATTAAAATATTTGTGCCTTGTCTTGGAAAAACTATGAGTTGTTAGCTACCTTGCGTTTCCCTCACTTACACAGTTTCCTGGAGAACATTGCATAGTATGAGTTTAACATCACCCAGAAGTTAATAGAAGTATTATGGATGCTTTCTGGTCATGCATGGGTTTGTGCTTAGTCGCTCGTTTTACAATGTTGATTAAATGGATTGACTTCATTTCGTTTTCCTGTTGGAATTGACATTCTGTCGTTTTGGTAACCCTCATAGCCGAGAGTATTGTTACATTAATCGGTTCTATGGTAGATTGTGAAAGGCATGATCTATTTGCACTATTCAAAGTCTTAACCCTATGGTCGAACCACTTGTTCTTACCTTCCACTTGTTGTTTTAAACCCTAAATATGATATTGATATCATTTTACTCCAGTCGATGGTTGATGGAGCACTGTGCGTGCTTGGTTACTTGGGCATGATTTTGTTTCATTCTTCGTTTGGCAATTCTGGAAGAAGTTTGTACATAATGGTTTGTTTGAAGCTTTGGCTCAGAATATTGAATGTTATTTGGTTCAATCATTATGATGGCTATATAAAGGGGTCACTTGTGTGCGAATTGTTGAGGCCTGATTAAGAGTTATAGCATCCATTTGATTGCTTTGGATAGTGTTTAAATAATTGAGGGATACAAATGGTTATAAATATTGTGCATGTTCCCGTTGGTTTAAATATTAAATATTGAGGTAATGGTTGTGGCTCAAAGGGTTATTGTGGTTTCTCATATCAATTACAATGCTTTTCGTGATGACTGTCATGTAATGATTATATGAATACAAAGGTTGTTGTAATTAAATAGTTATGGGCATAAAGATTATTGTTTGGAAGCCAACAAGCAAGGTAACAGTTTAAATTGTGATTTTGAAAAGTGAATACTGTTGAACTTTGAAGGTCGAAACATATATATATTTGATTGAATGTTTTGATTTATTTCCATTTGAACAATATCCATATCATTTCCCTATCATTCTACCACTTTTCTCTCATTACATTCCCCTCATAATCCCAATTTCATTTATGGTACCCATGTTCTGTGAAATAAATTTAAAAGGGAAAAGTCTGTGCAAAAGCAACAAAAGGATAACACAACAAAGATTGATGATTGATATTTTGGTATTTTATTACACAGTTAAATTGTTTAATTAATTGTTGAACAATATTCGTGTATTAATCCCCTATCATTATACCACTTTTTCGCTAATTACATTCCCTCCATATATCCCATGAACCCTATCACCCCTTGTTCACTTGGTGATTATTAAATGGTTTGTTATGGATGGATTTGCATGTATCTCGTGCCAATTTCTGAGTCATGCAAGCAGAGTGTCATGTATGGTTTATTAAGGACTCAGTTACTGACAAAATGCTGCTACAAGATGATTTTCTTCAATAGGGGCAGCCATGGCAGAAATAACAGAGGCAGGGGAAACTGGAACCGAGGTCCTAGAAGGCCTAGATTTTCCATTCATTTTGATGTTGATCCCAAAGAATTGAACCAGTTGTTCCAAGTTGGGTTCTTTAACTCGATTGGTCATGGAATAGTACAACTTCTACCAGAGAGACCTTCTTTCCATCCTCAGAACATCCCCGACATTCCCATTCCTCCACATGTGTCCTTGCAACCGGAAGTCCCTGCAAATGATGGATGACAAGAGATTGTCAAAACAACTGTCTCTCACCATCGTGGTTGTCCCAATATGTCATTACCTCTCCCACCACCTCTCAATCCCAATGTCCAGATTGCCCATGCTAATTCGCTTGTTCAATCTTCACATGCTAGTAAAAGACTAGAAACTGATGTTCCCCAACTTGTGAAAGATAAAGGAAAAGCAACAGCCTCCCCTTCTTCTCCCTCCAATGATTCCTCAAAATCTGTGTCTTCCTGCATGCATTTGAAGGATGATTGTTCCCATGTTATCAACGAGATACAACCCCAAGGGTCTAACCAACCAGGGGCTACTTTCGAGAAATCAAAGGGAAACAACAATGAAAAAAGAAAAATTGCCTCCAAGAGTGGTAAGTATGGTTTTTAGATTATGTGTTTTTATGATTTGAGTTGATGAAGATAGTGTTGATGGTTCTCAGAATGTTTGGACAACAAGCTCTGTTTTGGTATTTTGTGGATAATATGGATAATGTGGATGATGTGGATATATATATATATATATATATATTTGGATATGATATAAATTATTTCTGATATTTAAAATATCCAGTTTGGAGGATATTTAAGGGAGCTGCAGAGTGGCATGTGGTTTGAATGATGATCCTTTTTGTGTTATATTTTATGATTTGAAAAAAAGATATTTACAGGAGTCACAAGGGGTCCAACCTACCTAGTTATTATTAATTAAAGACCCTTAACTATATTATTATTATTTACCTCTCCTAAACTAATTAGTTAAGTCAAACTAACTTAACTAAAGAAAGTAGTTGAACTACTTCAAGTTATTTGGAAAGAATAAAAGTTGAATGAGAAGAAGAGACAAGGAGAGGATAGAAGGAGAAATCAAGACTAAGGTTTGTTCTTTTGATTTCATGAGATAGTTTCAATTTTCATTCATTCTTGAGTTTATTCAAAGCCTAATTATTTTTTTGACAGCACGGTCTTATTGTAGATAGCAAGGTTCAAAACTGAACCAAACTCTTCAGATGCTTGTTTTAGAGGTGTTGATCCATCCTTTATAGTCTGTGTATTTTTGTATGTTTGTGGATTAAGTTTCATAGCTGATAAATGATATTTTGCAGAGTCAAACTGGCAATAGTCTGTGGCAAGTTGATCCAGATTATGAATTTCAGTTTTACTTTATTGCCAGAGTCTTTTTGTATGGTGTTCATCGGTGATCTCTAAATCAGACTTTGGTCCATGCCCTTGCAGGGGTTTTGTAAAGAGAAAAACACTTTTGATATCTCAGAATGAAATAAATCATATTGTTATCCTGTCTCATATATGTGTATTTATGACTTGGTTACTTTTTGCTTTTTGATATCCATGTTTAATTTCTGTAATATGGGTATATTTCGGAAACTTATATAAATTTTATTTTATATTGCAACATTCTTTTCATTAATAAATCAACCTAAACCATTGTAATTAATACTTGTGGATTGGGAAAATATTTTTGAGGCTATAAAACCCTGGGTGATATTCCTGACTATCTTGTCCTAGCTAGGCAAGATTCGAAAATGATTGAGTAAGGTAATTCATACCTTTTCCTCAACATTTATTTGGCGACCATACTGGGGAGATCTTTCATATCTCTCTGGTTGATTGTATTCATGATTATCATTGAATATTTCTGCTATTGTTTTTTATTCCTTGACTGTTTTCTTTTCCTCATGACAATGCCCGTTACAAGGCAACCCAATATTGAGCCCGGTCTTAAAGACAAAAATAGCATTGCTTTAACTTTATTCAATACCATCTTAGAAACCGCTAACACCCAGGATGAGCTTGAATGCTCGTGGGCAATAATTGAACAAGATATAAGTGTTCAAGAACGTTGGGAGGCCAGACAAAGGCAGCCTAGGAATCAACTATAGCTTTCTTTTTCCTAAAGTTTTGATCTTCTTTTTCATGTCCTTAAATCTTTGCATCTCTAGGAGAAGAAGAATATTATCTCCTGAAATTACTTCTATCACTGAAATAGGAAGAAGGAACGTTGTTTTGTCAACCCAACAAGGTACTCTAAGGAGAACTTTGTCTGATTCGGCTAGTTCATCTTTCTCACCCTTATCCATCATTTACAAAATGTCATCTGTGGGTGGCTCTGGTGGCACTGGAGGTGCCTCATCATCTCAACCCTCGGCCTGATCAATGATTGGTAGCTTGTATAGCCATCAGATTCTAGTCCAATCTACTACCAACCCTACCAAGGTCATAAAGAAGTATGGACTTTTTCAATTCGAAGAAGATGTTACTACTACCCCGTGGCATGTATCCTCCCCTTTAAACCTAGCACCTGCCACTTGTCCGCTACCAAAATTTAAAGAACATCTTCCTAGGTTTTCAAGAAATAACACAGTCACTACAAACAAACACTTGGTGGCATTCTCTAATGCCTGTCACAATATAGGAGCTAATGACAATGATACTTGTATGTGCCTGTTTGTCAACTCTCTCGAAGGGAAAGAAATGATAGATTTCTTTGATCTTCCTCCCAAGATTATTTCCACTTGGGAAGAGTTAGTTTACTGGTTCAAATCCACTTATGGGCAGTCTAAGAGCCCAGCCGAACAATTACGGGAATACAATAACATTGCATACAAATTTGGTGAGACTATCAAGTCTTTCAACCTACGTTTCACCAAGTTGTATAATCAAATTCTCGAACTTATTCGCCCCCAGAACCAAGCTGCTTTTATGCATTACTACAATGCTCTACCTTCCCCTTATCGGCATGGGCTTGAAGAAAAAGCTATTGACAATCTTGGTTCCGCTCTTCATACATGTCTAGAGTATGAAGAACAACTAGAAAAAATAGGTCTTCCCAAGAGAGACTCAATTAAACAAACGAACATGTCTACCCTCTTACAACTTGTACATGATATGAATAATTGAGTGATAACATATGAGCGAAAGGGAAATGCCCCTTTACTTACTCCTAGGGTATCATCTTCATCTTCACCGCCTTTTAGGAATACCAATGAAAACAAATTTATGCCCAAATCCATCATGTCTCTCAATTGGTGTAACTTTTACGAGGAAAATCATGAGGAAAGTACTTGTGAGGTAAATAAGAGTGCCAGAGATAAAATCTTTGGAAAAAATCCTGAGACCACCATTGTTGCTCTAGATTGGGCAGAACCAAAGGATGTCATGATCATAAACACTAGGAATAAATCCTATGCTTCAAAAGAAAAATATGATCCCCCTCATACTTCTCCCAGCCCAAGCTCATCTTCGGAAGCTACTATTGAACAAGCTACCAAGACTCCTGACAATCAAGGAATTCCCTCCCTTGTTCCCTCTTCCAAATACAACATTCTCAACCAATTGGCTAATATCAAGGCCGATGCTACTCTTTTGGACATGGTTGTCGTCCCTGAGCAACAAAAGCATCTAAAAAATTTCATGGAAGGAAAAGCTTCCACCATAGCCAAACTCTATGAAGAGGTAAAACAAGAGGATTATATTGTAAATAAAGTAGGTGTACAATTTTAGACACCCTGTAAAAAATACCCCATTTTTTCATTTTTGTAGAGATTATGGACAAAATATCCCATTGTTGCCTTATTGACGGTGGTTTGGGCCCAAGCGTAATGTCGAAAATTATTATAATAGTCTACAACAGTCAACTATATGTGAAATCAAAGACGTGACTTTGGTTCTGTGCGCACATCCTGAAATAAGAACAACCCTTAATATCCAGGTAATTGACATGCCAATAAGTAATTATTCTATCATCTTAGGAAGATATTGGCAAGCCTTGACAGGTGGATATCTTTCACTTGACGGGACACGCTTGTCCGTTCCTCGAAATGGAAATAACATCATAGTCCTAAGGGAAGGAAGAATCTCACCGTACATAGAAAGAATTCCACAACCTAATGTAAACTATGTCGAGGAGGATTGAGGAGTGTACTCCATCTTTGTAGATGAGGATAACACTACCCTGGAACAAATTGATCTGGAGGATGGTATGTGGCACATGCACTCTGATGGATCATGCTCCAATGAAGGTAATGGAGCTGGCATTATCTTGTACTCACCTATAGGTAAAATTCATAACTTTTCCTATAGGTTAGAGTTTTCTTGCACAAACAACGTCGCCGAATTTGAAGCATTATTGTTAGGCATTGAAAATGCCTATAATTTAGGTTGTGGACACCTTACAATTTTTGGGGACTCTGAGCTTGTTGTGAACCTTATACGTAAAATATATTCTCCTAGAAACAAGTTAATGAAACACTACACCCAAGCTATTTGGATGCTCATATCAAACTTATTATCATTTAACATCACTCATGTTAAAAGGGAATTGAATTCAATGGCTAACAAGTTAATTGTTTTTGCAGCCTCTCCTACTCGACAACTTCTACCACAAAGACCTGATTGTAATTTTCAATATTTATATCATCCTCATATCCCTAACAATGTAGAGTTATGGCAAGTCCTCCCTAGTGATGAAAACATATGTGCTTTCATACAAAATGAACCATATAATCCCAAGGAGATTATATCCATGGAAAAAAACGAAATTCCGAAGGGCTTAACTCCTCTAGAAAGTTCATTTTCATCGAGTGATGTTGGCAACAAAGAAAAGCATAAAGAAGAGGAGTAAAAAGGAAAGTGGGTGAAACCATTTCCTTAAACATTGGAACACCCGATTCTCCAAAGAATGTTAAGATAGGTGCCGAATGTACTGATGAAGAAAAGTTGAAATTCATTGAGTTACTTCGTGAATTTCAAAATATTTTTGCTTGGTCTTATGAGGATCTTCATGGTTTTGATCCTACTCTTATACATCATGCCATTCCTATCAAGGAGGGTATAAAACTGGTTAGGCAAAAACAAAGACCCATAACCCTGCACTTGAAGCTACTATTAGGAAGGAGTTGGAAAAACTCTTGAAAGCTGTGATAAATTTTCTTGTTAAGTTTTCCGAGTGGGTTTCCAATTTAGTTCACGTTCGGAAAACAATTGGTCAGACCCGATTGTGTGTTGATTTTCGTGCATTAAATAGAGCAAGCGTAAAAGACCATTTTCCTCTCCCTAACATGGAAATGATTTGCAACAAGTTGAAGGGTCACAAATGATGTCCTTACTTGATAGTTTTTTTGTTTATAATCAGATCAAGGTAAAAAGGACTGATAAATACAAAACCACTTTCACTACACGTTGGGGCACATTTGCTCATGAATGCATGCCTTTCGGTTTATTTAATGCAGGTGTTGCCTTCCAAAGAGCTATGTAGATAACTTTTGATGATATGATCAGTAATATTATTCAGATTTATCTTGATGACTTGACTGTATATTCAAAGAACCGATTGGATCATTTTGGTCATCTTAGAAAAGTTCTCATGCGATGCAAAAAGTTTGACATTTCTTTAAATCCTTCTAAGTCTATTTTCAACGTTACCAAGGGCAAGCTCTTTGGGCATATTGTTTTTGATTCAGGAATACGCATAGATCCCGGAAGGATCGCTACTATTCTAAACCTTCTTGCTCCCACTTCCAAAAAGGAGGTTCAAGCCTTTATGAGCATTATCAACTTTGTCCGTAGATTTGTACTTGATTTTGTTGTAATGGTCAAACCAATTCAGAATCTTCTCAAGCAAGATCGCTCCTTTTCTTGGATTGATGACGTCGAGAATGCTTTAGTAAGGATTAAGAAGGAAATCAGTTCCACACCGGTTTTGGCGAAGCCGAATTTTGACAAAGATTTTATTATATACACTAATGCCACAAAGGAAACAATCTTTGTTATTCTCGTACATTGTGATGACCAAAATAATGAAAAACCAGTAGCTTACATGAGTCAAAGCTTATCAGATGACGAATTCAAATATTCTTATATCAAAAAACATGTTTTTTCTCTTGTTAAAGCCGTGGAGAAATTTCGCCACTTTGTCCTAGGCAAACACACACTGGTAAAAGTCCCTTTACCTGCTATAAAGTTTTTTCTCTCACTGACTTATCTTTCAGAGAAGCTTGCACATTGGCTTGCCAAGATCCAGGACCATGATTTAACCATCATGACTTCAAAAACCATTAAGGGACGAAACTTATCCCTTCACTTGGCTCAACATGTTGAAGCAAGTGAAGAAATTGACGAACAAGATAACCCTCTGTCAACACTATTTTTCATTGATAGTCAAATCCTTCCTATAGTTGAACATCTCTGGTATAAAAATCTGGTGCATTACTTGCAGAATCAGAGATGTCCAGATAGCTTAGATACTCATCAAAAGAGAAGGCTCTGTCTTGAATCTTCCAGATATGTTATTTTAGGAGACTTATTATTTAGGAGATCTGCTAATGGTATATTACTTCGTTGTGTAAATAATGAGGAAGCACAAAAAATGTTACAAGAAACCCATGGATCTTCAGATTCTTTTATTCATGTGGGTGGCCACTTTTTTGCTAAAACTACCACTTTTAAAATCATCAAAAAAGGTTATTACTGGCCTTCAATTTTTCAAGATTCTTATAACTTTTCAAGATCATGTGACAAATGCCAAAAATTTGTTGGGAAAGAACGTCTGTCTGCCATGCCTTTGCAACCTATCCTCCTTGATTGTCCTTTTTCAAAATGGGGTCTGGACTTCATCGGTCCTATTAAACCTCCATCTTTAGCAGGGAAATTTTTTATCTTGACAACCACAAATTATTTTATGAAATGGATTGAAGCTGTCCCACTTAAACATTCGCAGAATGAACATGTTATTTCTTTCCTTGAAACTAATATTTTCTCCAGATTTGGAATTCCTTTAGAAATTATTACAGACAATGGCCCTGCTTTTATTTCTGCTAAGATGACTTAGTTTCTAGCTAAGTTGGGAGTCAAACATTTTATCTCATCAACTTATTACCCTCAAGGAAATGGGCAAGCTAAGTCTACTAACAAAAATCTGGTTAGAATTATCAAGAGGCTCATTGAATATAAGCCTCGTCAATGGCACACCCTCCTCACTTACGCCCTTTGGGAAGATCACACTACTATGAAGGTAAGCACAAGTTGCACTCCCTTTCAACTTGTTTATGGTCAAGAAGTTATTTTTCCTACCGAGCTAGAACTTTCTTCTCTACGGCTGATGCTACAGATTGAAGAATTAAATTCTTCTAATATCTCTCAAAGGATAAATGCATTGTTGGCTTTAGAGGAACAAATGATGTTTTCCTTGGAGAACATAAAGAGAAGACATCAAACCATAAAGAAATATTTCAATAAAAGCGCAAAAGCTGTCAGATTTAAAGTAAATGAGAAAGTCATGCTTTGGGATTCAACTCATGCTAATAGAGGATTCTAAGTTTCAAATATTATGGTTGGGTCCTTTTAAAATCGCTTTTGTCCTAGACACAAATTCTTAACTTCTAAAGGACTTGGAAGAGCGATTATTTTCCTATAGCACCAATGGTTCCCACTTGAAACACTATGTGGAACCAATTTGAAAATTAAACACTGCATGAATGTTACTTCTGTATTATAGTTTTCTGTTTCACTGCTTGATTTTGCTTTGTTGTTTTTATTTTTTTGGTTTTTTTTAATTAATTTCTTTTCTTTTCAGAAATAAATTCTAGATCAATTTTGTCACATCGATGCTATTCTACAAGTATTGTTAATCAATAACAATCAGGTTACACAACTGCCATGATGTACCCCTTGAAGACATCACTGAAATTGCTCTCTGCTTCCAATGATGTTGTTAGATAGATAATTGAATTTTCATCCCTAATTTTTGTCTTTCCTTTATTCCCTCCACCCTGAGATTCAAAAGAGCACACCGGAAATTTTTCTCCTTTTAAGTGATAAACGCTTTCACTATAGTTGATCGATTGTTATGCATACATGAATAAGCCCCTCATACGTAACACTTTCCATGAGCTATTCCTAACGTCCCAGATCATTTTTTCCTTAAACCGCCTCACTTCCCCCTGTTGCATAATCATTCTGGTAAATATTTTCTTTGATCTATGATTCACCTGATCTGGAAAACCAAACATTCTGAGTTCTTAATATGTTGAAAACAGATTTCCCTGTGGATTCGCCAGTTTGTTGATGCTTAAAAGTGCAATGATGAATACTATGCTCGTAAATGATTGCCAAGATTTATTATTTACCTATATTAATAATAAACTAGTAGGTGGGACCCCCTTGTTAGACTTGTGGTGCTATGGTGGATATGTTGCGCTTATATTTTGTTTGCTTATGTGATGATACCAGCACAGTCTTCTACAGTTCAATGTTTCAAATCATGGTTTAAAATGTTGTGGTAACATGTGATGGTTGGTTGATTAAAACATAGCATTGGATGACTTTCATGACCTCTCATAGAATATGTCAAGGCTACCCTGTGGAAGAAATTATTATCATCAGTTTTGGTTTGGATATTGCATTACACATGGCATTAAATGGTTTAAATGATCTTGATAGAGGATAATAATGGAGTTCTTTTGAATAAAAGAACTATACTCAAGCTCTAATGTTATGGATTATTAGGACAAAGGATGGGTGCTCTTGACCCCTGCTACCATGGTTATGCGCCTTGTTTGAATTTCATATATGGTTGCATATTGGGTTATGCTCTTAACACATTGTTATTTTGAAGACATTTGGCATTACCAAGGGGTGGCACACTTTGCAAATGTGATATGAAAATGGAAATTTGGTTGATTAATGTGTAGTGCTATGGTGAATTGGCTTGGATCGTAATTTGAATTGAATGAGGTTGGAAGCGAGAAGCCAACATGCATTTACTGCGCGTCACTCAAACTACCCTCGAGCCCGTCACCCTAGTCATTCTTTCATTTTGGTTTTGGCTCTAGTAGTTGTTGTTGCTTCACATTGTTCGATCGTGAAGGAGGTATACAATCTAGTTTTCTTCCTCGCGCAGGCTTTTCCAGGTATGGGTTTCTTACTCTTCCATCCATGATGGTTACTCTGCCCTTTGAATCAACTTTTGGCTCAGGATTGCTCGTGGTCTATGTGATTCTTAAGTTGTTATGATATATTTGAACTGTGTGTTGGTGTTTGTGTATGTGTTTTCTTATGGTGATTATTCTGGATTGTTGGCACTTAAAAAAAAAGAAATGGTTATGCTCTCCTTGTTGTGTGTAATCTTTGCATGGGTTTATTGGATAAAAATGACAGTGAATCCTGCTCGGTCATGGCTTGGGTTTTGGGTATGGCATCTCTGTTGAAATTGAGTATCATGGCTTGCTAAAGCTCTAAGATTTGTGTGTATCCTACTTATGGATTGTCATAACAAGTCTCTGTTTTTAAGTTGCCCACTTTGTGTTCATCTTTGTGGCTAGTATTTTTCGACCCTGTGGGTTGCAATGTGAACTAATGAAAGATTAAAATATTTGTGCCTTGTCTTGGCAAAACTATGAGCTGCTAGATACCTTGCGTTGCCTTCACTGACACAATTGCCTGGAGAACATTGCACGGTATGAGTTTAACATCACCCAAAAGTTGATAGAAGCATTATGAATGCTTTTTGGTCGGGCATGGGTTTGTTCTTAGTTGCTCATTTTACAATGTTGATTAAAGCGATTGGCTTCATTTCGTTTTCCTGTTGGAATTGGTAGTCTGTCATTTTGGTAACCCTCACAACCAAGAGTATTGTTACATGTAATGGTTCTATGGTAGATTGTGAAAGGCATGAGTTGTCTGCGCTATTCGAAGTCTTAACCCTCTGGTCGAACCACCTGTTCTTGCCTTCCACTTATTGTTTTAAACCCTAAATATGATTTTGATATCGTTTTACTCCAGTCGATGGTTGATGGAGCACTGTGCGTGCTTGGTTACTTGGGCACGATTTTGTTGCATTCTTCATTTGGAAATTCTGGAAGAAGTCTGTACCTAATGGTTTGTTTGAAGCTTGGGCTCAAAATATTGAATGTTATTTGGTTCAATCGTTATGTTGGCTATATAAAGGGGTCACATGTGTGCGAATTGTTGGGGCCCTATTAAGAGTTATAACGTCCAATTGATTGCTTTGGACAATGTTTAATAATTCTTGGATACGAATGGTTATAAATACTGTGCATGTTCCTGTTGGTTTAAAGATTAAATATTGAGTTAATGGTTGTTTCTCGAAGGGTTATTGTGGTTTCTCATATCGATTACAATGATTTTCGCGATGACTGTCATGTAATGATTATATGAATACAAAGGTTGTTGTAATTAAATAGTTCCGGGCATAAATATTATTGTTTGGAAGCCAACAAGCAAGGTAACAATTTAAATTGTGATTTTGAAAAGTGAATACTGTTGAACTTTGAAGGTCAGATCATAGATATATTTGATTGCATGTTTTGATTTATTTCCATTTGAACAGTATCCCTATTATTTCCTTGTCATTCTACCACTTTTCGCTCATTACATTCCCCTCATAATCCCAATTTCATTTATGGTACCGCTGTTCCGTGAAACAAATTTAAAAGGGAAAAGTCTGTGCAAAAGCAACAAAAGGATAACACAACAAGGATTGATGATTGATATTTTGGTATTTTATTACACAGTTAGATTGTTTAATTAATTATTGAACAATATTCATGTATTAATCCCCTATCATTATGCCACTTTTCGCTAATTACACTCCCTCCATATGTCCCATGAACCCTATCACCCCGTGTTCACTTGTCGATTATTAAATGGTTTGTTATAGATGTATTTGCATGTATCTTGTGTCAATTTCTGAGCCAATTTTTGAGTCATGCAAGCAGAGTGTCATGTATGGTTTATTAAGGACTTAGTTATTGACGAACTGTTGCTACAGGATGAGTTTCTTCAGTAGGGGCAGCCATGGTAGAAATAACAGAGGCAAGGGAAATTGGAATCGAGGTCCTAGAAGGCCTAGATTTTCCATTCATCTTGATGTTGATCCCCAAGAATTGAACCAACTGTTCCAAGTTGGGTTCTTTAACTGAATTGGTCATGGAATAATACACCCTCGACCACAGAGACCTCCTTTCCAACATCAAAGCATCCCTAGTATTCTCGTTCCTCCACATGTGTCCTTGCAACCAGAAGACCCTGCAAATGATGGATGTAAAGAGATTGTCAACCCGGTTGTCTATCACCATCGTGGTTGGACCAATATATCATTACCTCTCTCACCACCTGTCAATCCCAATGTCTAGATTTTCCGTGTTGATTCACCTGTTCAATCTTCACATGCTAGTAAAAGACTAAAAATTGATGTTCCCCAACCTGTGCAAGATAAAGGAAAAGCAGTGGCCTCCCCTTCTTCTCCCTCCAATGATTCCTCAAAATCTGTGTCTTCCTGCATGCATTTGAAGGATGATTGTTCCCATGTTGTCAACGAGATACAACCCCAAGGGTCTAACCAACCATGGGCTCCTTCTGAGAAATCAAAGGGAAACAACAGTGAAAAAAGAAAATTTGCCTCCCAGAGTGGCAAGTATGGTTTTTAGATTATGTGTTTTTATGATTTGAGTTGATGAAGACAATGTTGATGGTTCTCAGAATGTTTGGACAACAAGCTCTGTTTTGATATTTTTTGGATAATATGGATAATGTGGATGATGTGTATATTTATATATATTTTTTGGATATGATATAAATTATTTATGATATTTAAAATATCCAGTTTGGAGGATATTTAAGGGAGCTACAAGGGTGGCATGTGGTTTAAATGATTATCGTTTTTTTGTTATATTTTATGATTTGAAAATAAGATATTTACGGGAGTCACAAGGGGTCCCACCTACCTAGTTATTATTAGTTAAAGACCCTTAACTATATTATTATTATTATTTATTTCTCCTAAACTAATTAATTAAGTCAAACTAACTTAGCTAAAGAAAGTAGTTGAACTACCTCAACTTATTTGGAAAGAATAAAAGTTGAATGAGAAGAAGAGACAAGGAGAGAGTAGAAGGAGAAAGCAAGACTAAGGTTTGCTCTTTTGATTTCATGAGATAGTTTTAGTTTTCATTCATTCTTGAGTTTATTCAAAACCTAATTCTCTTTTTGACAGCAAGGTCTTATTGTAGAGAATATGGTTCAAAACTGAACCAAACTCTTCATATGCTTGTTTTATAGGTGTTGATCCATCCTTGATAGTCTATGTATTCTTGTTTGTTTGTGGATTAAGTTTCATAGCTAATAAAGGATATTTTGTAGAGTCAAATTGGCAGCAGTATGTGGCAAGCTGATCCAGATTATGAATTTCAGTTTTACTTTATTGTCAAAGTCTTTTTGTATGGTGTTCATCATGGATCTCTAAATCAGACTTTGGTCTATGCCCTCGCAAAGGTTTTGTAGAGAGAAAAACACTTTTGATATCTCAGAATTAAATAAATCAGATTGTTATTCTATCTCATATATGTGTATTTATGACTTGGTTACTTTTTGTTTTTTCATCTCCATGTTTACTTGTTGTAATCTGTGTATATTTTAGAAACTTATATAAATTTTATTTTATATTGCAACATTCTTTTCATTAATAAATTTTCCTAAACCCTTGTAATTGATGCTTGCGGTTTGGGAAAATATTTTTGAGGCTATAAAACCCTGGGTGATATTCCCGACTATCTTGTCCTAGCCAGGAAAGATTCAAAAATGATTGAGTAAGGTAATTCATACATTTTCCTCAACAATTTCTTTACTTGGAGAGTTGTTTTTCTTTTTGGGTCTCCAGATATGTTAGAGCAACAAATGTATCTTTATCTCTCGAACCAAGTATATCAAAGAAATGTTGAAGAAGTTTGGAATGACAAATTGCAAACCAGACAATACTCCTATGCAGACTAGTTGTAAGTTAAGTAAGGATGATGATTCTAAAGATGCAGATTAGAGACAATACAGATTGGTGATTGGCAACTTACTCTATGTAACAACTTCCATACTGGATGTGATGCAGGCAGTTGGATAGGTTGCAAGGTTTCAAGCAACACCAAAGGAATCACATGTTATGGCAATAAAGAGGATATTTAGATAGCTCAAAGGTACAAAAGAGTTTAGATTATGGTATCCGAAAGGGAAGGATCTATCTCTTGTCACCTACACAGATGCAAATTGGGCAGGTTGCATTGATGATAAAAGACATACAAGTGGAACAGATTTCTACTTGGGTGAGTGTCTAGTATCATGGTTAAGAAAGAAACATTCATTTGTATCTTTGTCTACAACATAAGCAAAATACATTGTAGCAATGACTTGTTGGACTCAGGTTCTTTGGATGAAACAAACCTTGTAGGATATACAAGTAAAGTGTGATGAGCCCATTTCAATACTTTGTGACAACACCAGTCCCATCAATATATCCAAGAATCCAATGATGCATTCTAAGACGAAGCACATTCTGATTAAGTACCACTTTCTACGAGAACATGCTAATTTCTACGGGAACAGGCTACATAGAAGAACATCAAGATAGAGTATGTCGGGACAAAAGAGTAGATTGCATATATCTTCGCCAAACCGCTTGCAAGGGAAAATTTTGAGTATCTGTGACATGAGCTTGGAGTAGGTTTTGCCCCACAATGATTCACACGACATCAAGCTTAACAGGACAGGGGGAGAGAAACAAAAGTCTTGAATAAGTTCAAGTAAAGAAACTTTTGAATGCTTTTCATATAAATCAGAGAGTTACACGAGGAAACACCATGAAAAGAAAGGTTAGTGGAGATAGCAGAGGTTTGTAGACAAGTGAAGCAACCCCAAGAGGAGGATTACCCCTTGTCATTGATGTCAAGGGGGGTGAGATAGAGAAAGGCATGGAGACAAAGAGAGTGAAGCATGCCGACAGGGGGAGCGGTGGTCACAAGGGGGAGCATGGTCATAAGTGCTTCCATGCCTAAGTGTTGTCATAAATGCCAAAGGGGGAGATTGTTCATAGTTTGGTTGTCATTGATGTCAACCCTTGAAGAATCCCCGATGGTGTGGTTTTGGTACCCGAAGTTGAATTAGGAATATGGAAATGATGAGCATAGTAAATGTAGGCAAGACACTCATAAATGGATAGTACTCGTCGTGCCATTTTTGATGATATTTGGAACGTCATGTAGTTCCTCACGGTCAGGGAGATGTGGCCTTGATAAGTTGTAATCCCTAACGAGTTGTCAAGAAGCCCCTAGTTGGTTACAATTCCTTAATGAAAGGGTAAAGTTGTTGTAACAAGAAAACCCTAGAAGCCCTAAATTAAGGAGAGGAGTTACCTAGCACAAGTATAAATACACCTCAAGGAGTCATTCACATGAACAATTACACACACATTTATTGATCATCTATCTTGTGAACTAGTGATGTTTTTGCTAAGGTTGTGACAACATTTTTCTAAGGAAGGTTGAAGGTGAAAGTCTCAAAGTTGCATCAAACATGAGTAACCCTAGTTTCTGAGGTATATGCGGGTTACAGGTCAGAAGCGCGTGGATGTACGCGGGCTACAGTGGAGAAAAGTGTGGATATTCGTGATGCAGGAGCATCGCCGACTCATCAAGCGAGCCAGCACGGCTAGATAAGCCAACACAGATTTTGAAATTGCCTTGGAAGTTGTTACGCAATCTTAAATGAGTCATTTAAGATGAAGCACACTTGTATATTGTAAATGGACCTTGAGCGGATAGCTCTCGTCCTTTAGTAGATAGACGACATTTAATATAGTTAATGCAGGTAGATAGGATTTTTAATTTCTAGATTTGACAGTTTAGGAGCTGGAGGGAAAACGGATATAGACACCCTCATTGTATGATTGTAACACAAGCCTAAGCATAGAACAAAAAAGAAGAAGAGCAAGAGCAAGCAGAGAACTATATAGAGAACACCCATGTACTGATATTTGAATTAATAGAAGAAGATTGGTTCAAATTCATGGTTTTTGTGTCTGATTCTCTGTGTATTGATGTCATGCTCATGAATGTTTGTTTCCTGTTATGCATTTGCTTTGATATGCTGTGTATATGATTATGTGTGTGAATTGAAGTTTGAAGGGAAGAAGGAATGAGTTTCAGTTGTTTCTCTAATTGAGATAGAGAATTCCTGCAAGGAGTGCAGTCGAAGTGTCCGCAAGGAGTGCGTTGACAGGGACTCAATTAGAGATAGCTTTTGTTCTCATCTGTCCCAAGGGTGCAGTTGGGCACAGGAGCCATGCAAGGAGTGTGCAGGTAAGAAAAAGGTCTCAGGGTTGTGAACCTGAGTGAAGTGTCGAAGGACTGCTACCGCAGGAGTGCGCAGAGTCGAAAGAGACTTCAACACTTAGACGTGGTTGAAGAAGTGCCGCAAGGAGTGCGAGTAGGAAGTTTCTTTTAAGAACTGAGAATATGGAAAAAGCTCAGGAGAAGTAAAGCCTTCAAATCTGTTGAAGGACTGCACAGAAGGTTTCGCATCAAGAAATCCTCAAGGGGGGAGAAGCGACGGTCAAAGATCTTGTGGATGGAAATTGTGAAAATCCCGCCAACCGTCAGATCCGACAGAGTAGCGAGGAGGTTACGGTCACCCCCAGAGCTCAAGCTCGAAATTCAGTGAGTCGTTGGATCAGCAGTTGATTTCCCGTCAGCCATCAGATTTGGCAGGAGTTGCACCGGGGTTAAGCCCCAGTGAGTAGAGGAGAAGTCCTAGAGGAGTCATTGGGATATTGGAGTCATCGGGGTTTCAAAGGTTAAGAATCAGAGACTCATGAGTCTCAAAACTCCGGAGAAATCCTAGCCGTTGTTCTCGGCAGGACATGCGTTAGGAATCTGGAGAGGAGTCGGGGTTCGGCATTTCGGGAACTCCGAGAGTGAAGAAATTACAGCATCAGGAATCGTGATCACGCAATGTCCGATAGAGCGATGAAGGGACAGTGACGTGGGGGAGTTCGTTCTCACGTGCATCGGGAATCAGTGTATCGGAATTATTGGTGACGTGAGAATCATTGCAAGAGGGGTCGCGAAACTCTGAAACTCAACACCCAAATAACCACAAGCATTTGAGTGGAGGACAGGTGTCGCCCCATATCGGGGTTCGGGACTTAGAAAGTTTCGGGAACGAGTGACGCTGAGATCGCAATATCGCGATACGCGATTTCCCGATCATTAAGGGAGATCAACCACGAGAGTTACTGTGGGTGTAGACAATTCTTGATAGGGGATTAGAAGGACTCTGTAGTTCTTCGGGCCGAGGGGAATAGAAGGTCCTGTGAAGCGGACGTGCTAGTGAGGGCGCGACTGCATCAATTCGCGGGTAGTAGAGGAGAAATTCGTGGATCTATGCAAAGCTCATGAAAGATTGAGTAAATATTGGTACCAGGTCCCTGAAGTCTAAAGGAAGTCTACAGGTCAACATCTAAGAGTTTCAGGTCAGCTACAAAGGTATTTGTATAGTTGTATATTGTTTTGATGGTTACATTTTTTCATGATATGGTGTATGCTTGAGGCATACTTGGTATGGTTGGTTTGGTATTTGGATATGGTATATCTTGGTTTCTTGGCTGAGTGAGGAGCACTCTTATATCTGTTTCAGTATATGACATGGTTGTTATAGTTTAGATCCTTTAGTTCATGTTGTATGGTGGCATATGCATGAGGGTCATGCTTTGGTTCTTTGAGATACTTCAATGATGATATGGTACATGTCTATACATCATTGATGCTATGCTATATGGTACATGATGTTTTCATGGTTGATGTTATGATTTATGATTGATGCATATTGTAGTTCACATGTTGGTACACAGTTGATGCATGGTATGGTATAGGCACACAGGTTGGATACAGTGACAGGTTGATGTGATAGTGGCAGCGACAATGACAATGGTAGTGATTGTGGTAGTGACAGTTGGTATACACTTGCATTTCAGGGCAGCAAGATGGGGAAAGGATAGGTGGTTGTAGCCACCTTCCAGTTGGAGCCAGAGAACTTAGGGGGTTGTAACCTCCTTCTGGTTGGAGCTAGAGAATTTAGGAGGTTGTATCTTCCTTCAGGTTGGATCCTAAGAATAGGGGGTTATTTTTTTGATATATAAGAAAAAACATTATGCGGTTTTCTCCCATTTGGGTTTCCATGCAAATTCTGGTGTACTATGTATATATTGTGATGTGATGTTGTTCATGATTATACTGCTGATGATATATTGAATGCTAATGATAAACTGTTGAATATTGTTGAATAATATATTGTGGTTAAAAGTAATGAAATTTCTCATTATTGATTCACCCCCCCTTTCAGTAATCCAACATTTTTTGCAAAATGGTAGGTAACTCCCAGGTGGCATCTTCTAGAGTTGTATATTTCCATTGAACTAACACTTCCATGATGGTGCGTTGATAGAGACGACACTCTCGTTGGTCCAAGATTGCTTATGGTTGCAACCAAACGAAACCTTGTTCATCCAATTCAGGGAGACTGGTTTGAGTTTTACACTTATTTCCAATCACTTTCTTTAAGCATGAGACATGAAAGACAAGATGGAGCTTAGAGTGACTAGGCAGAGCCAACTGGTAGGCCACTAGTCCCACTCACTTGATAATTGTATAAGGACCTTAAAACTTGGGGGAGAGTTTCTAACAATGTTTGACTTTGAGTGAATTTTTCTTGTAAGGTTGCACACAAAGAAACAGTTGGTCCCCTTCAACGAATTGGCATTTGGAACAACCCTGATATGCTTGTTGCTTCATGTGATTCCGAGCCATGACAAAATTTTCTTTGAGGGTACGAAGAATGGCCTCTTGGACTGTAAGGTTCTTGTCAACCTTCTGAATATTGGAGACACCTAGCATGTATAAGATAATTGATAATGGATTTTTCCCGTAGACTACTTCAAAAGGAGTCATGCGAGTGACAATATGGTAAGATGTCTTGTACCACCATTCAACTAGGGGTAGCCATTGAGCCCACTAATTTTGTTTGTCCAATGCAAAACACTGCAAATATGTTTTCAAACAGTTGTTGACAAAGTTGATGTGACAAGAATTGGTGAAACCATATCAACAAGATAATAAAACAAGCTATAGGGTTCCAAATCAAATGGAAAATTAAGCCAAATGATAAACAATATCATATATATACAAACATGAGTGGGTGGTGCTTGCAAATTCAAGCGTGAAACACTTCAAATAAAGCCCATCGATGGATTCTTTAAGGAGTTCACCTTCGGGTTAGGAAAGTGCATATTCCAATTCACCAAATCATGTTTGATAATGCAAGGGCCTTGTCATGGTGAATTGAAATTTTTTGGGCCTAACTTCTCTTTGGTTGGGAAATAGGTGGGGACTATCCACTTCAAAAAGACCTATTGATCATAATGGGCCTTGGAACATTTTTTTCATGGCATTTTTATTTTGTAATATAGAAATTCAGTCCTCATCTACATGTTCCAAGCCTACTACTCATTTCTTTAAGTTAGTGGTGTTAGGAAGTGTTATCGTAGGATTTTCACTTGTGCAAATCCCTTCACAAGATCCCCAAATCTTGTGTAACTATGGAAGAAACTACCACTACTACCTAAGTAGAATCTTCCCTTTTTTTAGTGATTGAAGAGGTCCACCACAATGGAGGCTTCCCTAGTGACCTCAAGGGATCAAATAGCAACAAATAGCCAAGCCTACCACCCCCTATCTTGTTCACCTATCAATTAGGTCTGGTTCTAGGAAGGGAAGAGAGGTTGCAAGGTGATTGTTGTACTTGCCTGAAACAAGAACAATTTGCAACATATGTTTGACAATTACCAAGCTAAATCATGCAACAATGACCTCTTAAGACACTAGACAAGTAAAATTGCATTGGTTGTTGCAAATTACAGCAACAAACAACTTTATAACCACAATAAATGATTTGCAACAACAACAAGAAACAATGCTCATAAACACCACAATTGACCATGAGAAGTAAGCATTAAACCAATAGAATATTATCAATTTTCTATAGGAATGTTGACGGGTCTAAATTCGCACGAAAACAGTAAGGGGTTCTCCCTGGTAAGAAGTCCCAATAGACCTCTCACCGTTTGGAATAGGGAACCCATCCAGATTCTGGCCTAGCAGCCGTTGTTGGTTTGGTTCTATTTGTTGCAGCCTAATCCACCGATGAGGGTGAGTGATGGATGGTTATGCAAGAGAAATATGTAGATGAAGACTATGCAAATGCAGGAATCTAATCTAATCCTAATCTACCCTATTCTAGCTAGGAGTGAACTATAGTAACATAATGATTTGCAATGAAACTAAACTATGCATAAACCCCAATCAGATAGTTACCATGAAGGAAAACAGTTAGAAACACATGCATACAAATCCATAACCAGAATAGTCTAAGTCACATTTCTGCATACATTCACAAGTCATTCGCTCGGGACATATAATATAAGAAAGACTAACAAAACTACAAGAATACATGTATCGCGTCAGAATAGTCCATAAACAAACATGTTCTTACAACCCATGTGAACAACAAACATTCTGCTTGAAATAGTTCGCAACAAAACAACGACACATGTGAGTCCTTCTCTATATTAAAAGTTGGCCCCGAGGGCTTCTCCGTATTAATAGTTTAATCAATAGTACATGCAAAATCTAAGGAAAACTCTCCAATTTTAGTTGACACTGTATTCCCAAAGTAGTTCAGAAGTGTACAATGTTTGAAGAGCCAAAAGTCCCTTTCTTTGGGTTTCATTCTAGTATTTATTGTGGTTCAATATGACCTTTAGATTTTTTCCTTCCTTTGTGACCTTTCACCTTCCAATGTTTCTATTATTCCCCCTGAAATGATGAGAAACAAAGACAGTAGTTACGATTTGAATTTGTCATCTAGCATTGGTGGGCCATCATAGATTTCGATCGTATGTACCCTGCACACCATGAAGCCTGGTTTGGGCATGGAAACGTCTTTGTTATCCAAATTTGACAATTGGTCATCATATAGGTCAAAACTCTTCTTCAAATATTTTTGTTTTATTTCCCTTGTTTCTCCTTTATCACTGCTACATTTGTTGTTATTACTCCTTCATCATATTTAGTTGTATATTGCATCACACGAATGTTGAGCGTGACCTTCCTCCACTCGGTACCTAACACTATTCAACATATAGTAGATGAGAGTAACTTAAAATAAACCATCAAGACTAATACTTAGAATGCATACGAATGGGCCATAAAATAATTGAAATATCAAGTAATCTTCCCTGGATTCAATCCCTAGTACGTCCACTCACAATTGAGGTGTTGCATTTTTCGGGGTTGCCAACAATGTACTATATATTCATATAAAAATAAGTATACCATAAGTTAGGAATTTCTCAAATAGTATAGCTAATAAGTTGTAGTACTTGGAAATACCTTTCCAACAGTATAAATAACGCATAAAATGGACACCCGAGTCAAAAATTATGGCTGATTTACGAAAGGTAGTATTTTTAGTTTCGGAGGAGTTAGTACTAACTCCTATAACTTGCATCGAAGGAGTTAATACTAACTCCTCCGACCTGTATCAGAGGAGTTAATACTAACTCCTCCGACCTGTATTGGAGGAGTTGATAATAACTCCTTCGAATTTCCATCAGAGTATTTTGAACTAACTCCTATGACACATATCAGAGGAGTTTGAACTAACTCCCCCGACACATATCAGAGGAATTTGAGCTAACTCATACGACCTATATCGGAGGAGTTTGAACTAACTCCTTTGATATGTATCAAAACAATTTCAACTAACTTATTCGACATGAATCGGAGGAATTGAAGGGAACTCTTATGAATCGCTTCGGAGGAGTTGAAGGGAACTTCTCCTTCCTCGAAAAGAAAAATTGGGAAAAACTCTAAGTGTCATATTGGCAAGAGACAATGATAGCTTGAGTTGGAAAGACCATAACTTCCTCATACGATGCCCGATTGAGGTGTCATTTTTTTGAAACGCAGAGAGCACAGA
>JASDQU010506082.1:13463-23952 GCA_032191745.1 Picea mariana | reverse complement strand
GTCACTCTCTCCTCATCTAATATGTCCCTTTATTGATGAGGAGTCAATACCATTTTACTCTAGTGCCTAACTCACGAAGAGGTAGAACGAGTTCTCAATGACTTCCACAATAGCACTTGTGGTGGCTATTTATCAAGAATGATCATTTCTTAGAAGATTGTCCATCCAAACTAATTTCTACCTTCCATTTTTCATGACTACATTCATGAGGTTAAGTAGTGCACAAATTGCCAAATTTTCACCTACAATACATGAGCCCCACCCGCTCCATTGCATCCCATTATACCATTAGTCCCTTTTGCAAGTGAAGGATCAACTTTATGGAGTGTCGGCTTGTATCCAATAATGGCCACAAGTACATCATTGTGTCTATCAATTACTTAACTATGTTGGTTGAATCTATGGAAACTTTTGACAAATGTCTCATATAGCAACTCGCTTTTTTTTAACCATGTCATCACTTGCTTGAATGTCCCTAAGAAATGAGTCTTGAACCATGGAATGCATTTCAAGAATGAAGTATTTCAAGAATTAGCGTCGCATTTGGTTTTTTTGCATGAGTTCTCCTCTCCTTACTATCACACACTAATGGCCAAGTTGAGGCTATCAACAATATCCTCAAAATTGTGTTGCAACAGACAGTCACCAAGGATAAATCCAATTGGCATCACATGATTTTTTTTTCTCGATATTATGGACTTACCATACACTTATCAAAGCTACCACTAGGTTCACATCCTTTCATCTCATACATGGCTTATAAGTAGTTTTACCCATCGGATGTGAGAAGCCCCCTCTCCATTTGGGTTTCAATTTTTTTCCTATTATCCCCCCTCATGCCTAGAGGTAACTAGAGGAGATCATGTCTCATGGCCCATAATGAAGACAATGATCCTGACCATGATGACAATCATCATATCCATAGATGGTAGCCTAGCAACCCCCCTCATTTACCTTTAAAGCTACAGGTCAACCAAGGCTCATCACATCCAAGGATCCCAATGTATGGGAGATGGTAAGCCAACGTCACCATGAGGTATGTTAATCCTTCTTCCATGCAAAGTGTTGTGCTTAATTTGTTGGGCATGTAGATGAGGATCTTTGGTTGAAGTTGGCTAATAGATCACTAGCTTGGGAAATTATGTCAGTTTCCTTGTTTTATCTTGGTGGTCATCTTTTATGCCCTAGTCTCATGTTGTCACTGGCCCAGGAAAAGGGGTTACTACTGGGGGGGCCTCACAAGGGTAACGTTCTATTCCCCACCATACTTAAACACTTTCCATCTTGGAGCCTCTCATAGTGTACCAAACTTCAGTAATGGGTCATGGTCCATTCTCTCATGAGAAGGGGTTGAAGGCCCATAGGTTGATGCAACTGCTATATGCATATGCTATGTTATAAATGATAAAGGCCACCATAAAAGCCTCAGTCTAGCCTGATCTTTACCCCCTCTAATGGTAATTTCCCGTGTCCTAATGCGAATGAATGCACAATTATAAAAGGACTATAGCCAAATAAAAATGAAGATTGAAGCCTTTTTAAGGGGAATTGCAAATAATAATTGGGTATCAAAAGACAATTAAGGGGTTCATAATGCAAAAAGTACTAAAGAAAGGGTATCTCAAGTAGCAAGTGCCCCTCTACAAAGGTGCTCATAGAAATGGATTTAATGACACCATAAGCCATGAAGTAAGCCCTAATCCATGTCACTATCACACTTACTCTTGAAGGGTTTCTTTATTTCTTGTTTCCCTCGGGACCGATCCCTCTACCTAGGTCTTTCATTTCATGTCTAGGTTGACACACCTAATAGGGTTGGATGAAGGCCCTCCCATACTTAAACTTGCCAACTCACATGAGGTCCTGGGATTTTGTGATGCTTGAAGGGGATACTGAGGTGAATTATTTACATGGCTTATATCTTAAGTGACAACTTCCTTTGCATAATTTAAGGGCTAATATTTCTTATGAACATTAGTTTACCTTGGCTTATATTATGCTTTGTTTTGGATGGCCCTGACATGGTTCTTTTAGGGACATCCTAGGCTTTCACCTAGGAGGTTGTGCCTTTATTGCAAGAATTTGGAATGTGTTATGCAGAGCAGTGAGTCATCCAGTGACTCACCACCCTCAGACATCACCTCTCACATCCTTGGAACCTTGGACGATGGACATATGGGCTTGGTTTGAGCAAAGTTGGTCATGATGGCACATAGATGGGTTGAAATCCCACGAGTTGGGTAGAGTACCCCAGGGATTATTATTCATTGAATTAGGGATGTTGCAACAGCATAAAACCATACATCATGCAGAGACGAGATGCAACTCCTTCTATCCTCGACTTAGTGCCTCAAACCCTTGACATCACCCTCCATTGATCATGATGTCATCTTCTAGGGTTTCATGGCATTAGGATTTGATGGACACTTGGGGTATTGGTGATGATTTGGCATGACTGTGATGGAGGAGACATACCTTTTCCATTTCTCCACTTCCAGACAATGCCACATGGCCTTTGAAGGCCCTCTCTTATCCTGGGAAGGCTTGAAGTCACCACATGTGTGGCCATTCATGATGTATTTTTGCATTTTAGTGATTTGTACAGGATAAATGAGGGGTCAGCCCCACTTCTATTTTGATATTAACATTTTATGTGGACAAATTAGCCAGGATAGCCTCATATAAGAAGGCTAGCACTAGATTTCATTTTTTCATCATCACTTCCTCACCATTGTGGGGTAACACTTCTACTTTTTTGCTATTTCATCCATTCTTGGTCTTTTCTCTTATTCGTTATGCTTGAAGTAGGCTCACTTGTGGATTGGTTGCTCATTTGGATGGATATTTCTTCAATTAGGGTTTTATGCTCTTGGTTTCTTGGATGAATTAAGTAATTCTCTGCAATTCTATTGTCTCTGGTTGATGTAAATGGTGAAATTGCTATTTTGTTGCAAGTAATCTTGTTTTGTTGAAACCCTAAGAGGAAGACATAAGTGTTTCTCTTCCTAGGAATTTGTGCCTTTAATGCAGGACTTTGGCATGTGTGATGCAGAGTAGTGAGTCATTTAGTGACTCACCACCCTCAGACATCACCTCTCACATCCTTGGAACCTTAGACGATGGACATATGGGCTTGGTTTGAGCAGAGTTGGTCACGATGGCACACAAATGGGCTGAAATCCCATAGGCTAGGTAGAGTACCCTAGGGTTTATTATTCATTGAATTAGGGATGTTGCAACAATAGACAACCAGACACCATGTAGAGATGAGGTGCAACTCCTACTATCCTAGACGCGGTGCCTCAAACCCTTGACATCACCCTCCATTGATCATGACGTCATCTTCTAGGGTTTCATGGCATTAGGATTTGATGGACACTTGGGGTATTGGTGATGATTTGGCATAATCATGATGGAGGAGACATACCTTTTCCATTGCTCCACTTCTAGATGATGCCACATGGCCTTTGAAGGTCCTCTCTTAGCCTAGGAAGGCTTGACGTCACCACATGTGTGTCTATTCATGATGTATTTTTTCATTTTAGTGATCTGTACAGGATAAATGAGGGGTCGACCCCACTTCTATTTTGATATTGACATTTTTTGTGGAAATATTCGCTAGGCTAGCCTCATATAAGAAGGCTAGCACTAGATTTCATTTTTTCATCATCACTTCCTCACCATTGTGGGGCAACACTTCTACTTTATCGTTATTTCAGCCATTCTTGGTCTTTTCTCTTATGCACTATGCTTGAAGGAGGTTCATTTGTGGATTGGTAGCTCATTTGGATGGATATTTCTGGAATTAGGGTTTCATGCTCTTGGTTTCTTCGATGAAGTAAGTAATTTTCTGCAATTCTATTGTCTCTTGTTGATGTAAATGGTGAAATTGTTATTTTGTTGCAAGTAATCTTGTTTTGTTGAAACCCTAAGAGGAATACATAAGTGTTTCTCTTCCTCATAAATTTTTATTTGTCCAAATTTTTGAAACGTCCTTGTTGGGGTTAGAAGCCTAAGGCCCAAAAGTGCATGCACTTTAGGATTTTATCCCTAGACATTTGATCCTTGACTTAGTTGAAGCTACAAGAAAGGAAAAACGACATTTATGGCCCAAACGTGCTTGCACCCTAGATACCCTCTTCCTCAAAGTCCAAAGACAAAGGCCCAAACGTGCTTTCACCTTAGGGTTTGTACTTTGTCTCTTTGGCTTCAATTAGATCAATCTTCAAGTTTATTGCATTGGGACTCCATAGGCCCTAGAATGACAATGACACTAATCTAGGAGTGGCATTGTAGCTAAAGTAGTTGTTAGAATCAATTTTCTAAATCTCTCAAGCTTCCTACTAACTTACTAACCCTAACCCTAGAAAACTTGAACTATTTATTGTTGTTGTTACAAAAGTTTGCTCCAACCATTGAAAATTGTCTTAGTTTGTTGCATACACCTAATTAAATATGGATTAACTTGTTCATAAATTACCTATTGTGCCCGCACAACAGCCTCCCAATTTTCTTGTGTTAGCCTCTCTCCAAGACAAGAAATCCCCCCCCCCTTCAATTTTCCAACCGGAACGCTCACACTCTCTCCCTCACGCAAATGGATACTCTCAATTTTCCTCTCGCTCTCCCCACCTCATCATGTTCAGTTACTCCTCAGATCACTTCTACCTGACGATCCACACTTTGGCGAGTCCCCTCTACCTGCGATGATACATAGCGTACCTACACACACATCCTTCTTCCACCTTTTCATTGACAAGCCATTGATTTTCTCGTCAGTACATCGTCCACCTCCCTTTGAACTTGGATGATGTGCTATTGCGCTTCCGTCAAACCTTACTAACACATGTTCTTATTACTGACGAAGTGTGCGTCCAACGTTGATAGATCAGTAGTGTCCACGTGATTATTCTCATCGCGTGCCCACCTTTCACTGAATTTCATCGATGCATTGCATATCAACGACGATCTCTCCCTTTCACTTCGTTACAATGCTTATCGATGAGGTTCACCTCTTCGTCCCCGATGCACTACCCGTCAACAAGTTTCCCTCTCTTTTCACAAATGCGTAAGCGAAAGGACACCGACCTCTCGTCATCATTGAGTGCATTGATGAGGATCTTCTCCCTCTTGCCAATGTTGATCAGGTCAACATGGCTCAACTTCGCCTTGAATTCTATCTCGTTCCCTCCCAGCTCAGATCCCATCTTTTTGCGCTCATCAGTGAATCTCCTTACATTTCTAATGACTAAACTCCCCACGCCTATTATTCAAACCAGTATGCATTGCCAACAACTTGCATTTGTGTACCACGTCAGCTTGTTTAGTTTTTGTTTCTTGATATTATGACTAAATATTCATTGTGACAGCATCGCCTAGCATCAGATGGGTTGACCACATCATATGTTGGTCTTTTGCTTGCTTTGAAATGCACTCCAAAAGAAACTTAGTCCTCCCAGCTCCTAGGCAGTACTAAGTGCTCTGATTGTCAGTTGGAAATTTTGTCGGATTTATAACTTTGTGCCACCAATGCATGATTACATATTCAATGGATTAACTAAGAGCCTATATAGCATAGATTGCACAGGAACTTATGGAATTGAATTCTAGCGTAGCAATAGCAAGGACAGGGTCCAAACTTTGATTTAAAAGTGTCCTTGCTCACAATGTTGGGTATTATTCAAAGTGTATCTCTCACCACCAAAATAGGCCTATTGTATATATTATGCAAGTATGATCGAAATTGAAATCTGAGGTCAGGAAGTGCCAAAATGATTGCCAAGTATTTCTCGCCAAAGCAAGCCTCGATAATTGTGGCCATCATTAAACATGGATCCACTCAAATGATTGAAAAACATGCTTAGTTATCTTGGTAGAAGCGTCTCTCTGTGCTCTCTGTGTTGCAAAAAAATGACACCTCAATCAGGCATCGTATGAGGAAGTTATGGGCTTTCCAACTCAAGCTCTCATTGTCTCTTGCCAATATGACACTTAGAATTTTTCCCAATTTTGCTTTCCGAGGAAGGAGAAGTTCCCTTCAACTCCTCTGAAGCGATTCATAAGAGTTCCCTTCAATTCCTCCAATTCATGTCGAATAAGTTAGTTGAAATTGTTTTGATACATATCGGAGGAGTTAGTTCAAACTCCTCCGATATAGGTCGTATGAGTTAGCTCAAATTCCTCTGATATGTGTCGGGGGAGTTAGTTCAAACTCCTCTGATATGTGTCATAGGAGTTAGTTCAAAATACTCTGATGGAAAGTCGGAGGAGTTAGTATCAACTCCTCCAATACAGGTCGAAGGAGTTAGTATTAACTCCTCTTATACAGGTCGGAGAAGTTAGTATTAACTCCTTCGATACAAGTTAGAGGAGTTAGTACTAACTCCTCCGAAACTAAAAATACTACTTTTCGTAAATCAGCCATAACTTTTGATTCGGGTGTCCGTTTTATGCGTTATTTATACCGTTGGAATGGTATTTCCAAGTACTACAACTTATTAGTTATATGATTTGAGAAATTCCTAACTTATGGTATACTTATTTTATATGAATATATAGTACATTGTTGGCAACCCCGAAAAATGCAACACCTCAATCATGAGTGGATGTACTAGGGATTGAATCCAGGGAAGCTTACTTGATATTTCAATTATTTTATGCCCCATTCGTATGCATTCTAATTATTAGTCTTGATGGTTTATTTTAAGTTACTCTCACCTACTATATGTTGAATGGTGTCAGGTACTAAGTGGAGGAAGGTCGCACTCAACATTCGTGTGATGCAATCTACAACTAAAGATGATGAAGGAGTAATAACAACAAATGTAGCAGTGATAAAGGAGAAATAAGGGAGATAAAATAAAAATAGTTGAAGAAGAGGTCTGATCCATATGACGACCAATTGTCAAATTTGGATAACAAAGACGTTTCCATGCCCAAACCAGGCTTCATGGTGTGCAGGGCACATACGATCGAAATCTATGATGGCCCACCAATGCTAGATGACAAATTCAAATCGTAACTATTGTCTTTGTTTCTCATCATTTCAAGGGGAATAATACAAACATTGGAAGGTGAAAGGTCACAAAGGAAGGCAAAAATCCAAAGGTCATATTGAACCACAATAAATACTAGAATGAAACCCAAAGAAAGGGACTTTTGGCTCTTCAAACATTGTACACTTCTGAACTACTTTGGGAATACAGTGTCAACTAAAATTGGAGAGTTGTCCTTAGAGTTTTCATGTACTATTTCTTAAACTATTAATACAAAGAAGCCCTCGGGGCCAACTTTTAATACTGAGAAGGACTCACATGTGTCGTTGTTTTGCTGCGAACTATTTCAAGCAGAATGTTTGTTGTTCACATGGGTTGTAAGAACATGTTTGTTTATGGACTATTCTGACGCAATACATGTCTTCTTGCAGTTTTGTTAGTCTTTATTATATTATATGTCTCGAGCGAATGACTTGTGAATGTATGCAGAAATGTGACTTAGACTATTCTGGTTATGGATTTGTATGCATGTGTTTCTAACTGTGCGCCTTCATGGTAGCTATCTGATTGGGGTTTATGCATAGTTTAGTTTCATTGCAAATCATTATGTTACTATAGATCATTCCTATCTAGAATAGGGTAGATTAGGATTAGATTAGATTCTTGCATTTGCATAGTCTTCATCTACATATTTCTCTTGCATAACCATCCATCACTCACCCTCATCGGTGGATCAGGCTGCAACAAATAGAACCAAACCAACAACGGCTGCTAGGCCAGAATCTGGATGGGTTCCCTATTCCAAATGGTGAGAGGTCTAATTGGGACTTCTTACCAGGGAGAACCCCTTACTATTTTCGGGCGAATTTAGACCCGTCAACATTCCTATAGAAAATTGATAATATTATATTGGTTTAATGCTTACTTCTCATGGTCAATTGTGGTGTTTATGAGCATTGTTTCTTATTGTTGTTGCAAATCATTTATTGTGGTTATAAAGTTGTTTGTTGCTATAATTTGCAACAACCAATGCAATTTTACTTGTCTAGTGTCTTAAGAGGTCATTGTTGCATGCTTTAGCTTGGTGATTGTCAAACATATGCTGCAAATTGTTCTTGTTTCAAGCAAGTACAACAATCACCTTGCAACCTCTCTTCCCTTCCTAGACCCAAACCTAATTGATAGGTGAACAAGATAGGGGGCAGTAGGCTTGGCTATTTGTTTCTATTTGATCCCTTGAGGTCACCAAGGAAGCCTCCATTGTGGTGGGCCTCTTAAATCAATAAAAAAGGGGAATATTCTACTTAGGTAATAGTGGTAGTTTCTTCCATAGTTACACAAGATTTGGGGATCTTGTGGAGGGCTTTGCACAAGTGCAAATCCTAGGATAACACTTCCTAACACCACTAACTTAAAGCAATGAGTAGTAGGCTTGGAACATGTAGATGAGGACCGACTTTCTATATTACAAAATAAAAATGCCATGAAAAAAATGTTCCAAGGCCCATTATGATCAATAGGTCCTTTTGAAGTGGATAGTCCCCGCCTATTTTCCAGCCAAAGAGAAGTTAGGCCCAAAAAAGTTCAAGTCACCATGGCAAGGCCCTTGCATTATCAAACATGATTTGGTGAATTGGAATATGCACTTTCCTAACCCGAAGGTGAACTCCTTAAAGAATTCATCAATGGGCTTTATTTGAAGTGTTTCATGCTTGAATTTGCAAGCACCACCCACTCATGTTTGTATATATATGATATTGTTTATCATTTGGCTTAATTTTCCATTTGATTTGGAACCCTATAGCTTGTTTTCTTATCTTGTTGATATGGTTTCACCAATTCCTGTCACATCAACTTTGTCAACAAGTGTTTGGAAACATATTTGCAATGTTTTGCATTGGACAAACAAAATTAGTGGGCTTAATGGCTACCCCTAGTTGAATGGTGGTACAAGACATCTTACCATATTGTCACTCGCATGACTCCTTTTGAAGTAGTCTACGAGAAAAAACCACTATCGATTCTCTCATACATGCTAAGTGTCTCCAAGATTTAGAAGGTTGACAAGAACCTTACAGTCCAAGAGGCCATTCTTCGTACCCTCAAAGACAATTTTGTCATGGCTCGGAATCACATGAAGCAACAAGCATATCAGGGTTGTTCCAAATGCCAATTCGTTGAAGGGGACCAATTGTTTCTTTGTGTGCAACCTTACAAGAAAACTTCACTCAAAGTCAAACATTGTTAGAAACTCTTCCTCGAGTTTTAAGGTCCTTATGCAATTCTCAAGTGAGTGAAACTAGTGGCCTACCAGTTGGCTTTGCCTAGTCACTCTAAGCTCCATCTTGTTTTTCATGTCTCATGCTTAAAAAAGTGATTGGAAATAAGTGTCAGACTCAAACCAGTCTCCCTGAATTGGATGAAGAAGGTTTTGTTTGGTTGCAACCATAAGTAGTCTTGGACCAACGAGAGTGTCGTCTCCGTCAACGCACCATCATGGAAGTGTTAGTTCAATGGAAATATACAACTCTAGAAGATGTCACCTGGGAGTTGCCTACCATTTTGCAAAAAATGTTGGATTATTGAAAGGGGGGGTGAATCAGTAATGAGAAATTTTATTACTTTTAACCACAATATATTCTTCAACAATATTCAACAGTTTATCATTAGCATTCAATATATCATCAACAGTATAATCATGAACAACATCACATCACAATATATACATAGTACACCAGAATTTGCGTGGAAACCCAAATGGGAGAAAACCACATAATGTTTTTTCTTATATATCAAAAGAATAACCCCCTATTCTCAGGCTCCAACTTCAAGGAAGATACAACCTCCTGAATTCTCTAGCTCCAACCAGAAGGAGGCTACAACCCCCTGAGTTCTCTGGCTCCAAATGGAAGGTGGCTACAACCACCTATCCTTTCCTCGTCTTGCCGCCCTGAAATGCAAGTGTATACCAACTGTCACTACCACAATCACTACCATTGTCATTGTCACTGCCACTATCACATCAACCTGTCACTGTATCCAACCTGTGTGCCTATACCATACCATGCATCAACTATGTACCAACATGTGCACTACAATATGCATCAATCATAAATCATAACATCAACCATGAAAACATCATGTACCATATACCATAGCATCAATGATGTATAGACATGTACCATATCATCATTGAAGTGTCTCAAAGAACCAAAGCATGACCCTCATGCATATTCCACCATACAACATGAACTCAAGGATCTGAACTATAACAACCATGTCATATACTAAAATAGATATAAGAGTGCTCCTCACTCAGCCAAGAAACCAAGATATACCATATCCAAATACCAAACCAACCATACCAAGTATGCCTCAAGCATACACCATATCATGAAAAAATGTAACCATCAAAACAATATACAACCATACCAATACCTTTGTAGCTGACCTGAAACTCTCAGATGTTGACCTGTAGACTTCCTTTAGACTTC
>JASDQU010506082.1:0-13374 GCA_032191745.1 Picea mariana | reverse complement strand
TCTGACATGTAACCCGCATATACCTCATAAAATAGGGTTACTCATGTTTGTTGCAACTCCAAGACTTTCACCTTCAACCTTCCTTAGAAAAATGTCGTCACAACCTTAGCAAAAACATCACTAGTTCACAAGATAGATAATCAATAAATGTGTGTGTAATTGTTCATGTGACTGACTCCTTGAGGTGTATTTATACTTGTGCTAGGTAACTCCTCTCCTTAATTTAGGGCTTCTAGGGTTTTCTTGTTACAACAACTTTACCCTTTCATTAAGGAATTGTAACCAACTAGGGGCTTCTTGACAACTCTTCAGGGCTTACAACTTATCAAGGCCACATCTCCCTGGCCGTGAGGAACTACAGGACGTTCCAAATATCACCGAAAATGGCACGATGAGTACTATCCATTTATGAGTGTCTTGCCGCTCGTCATTTCCATATTCCTCATTCAACTTCGGGTACCAAAACCACACCATCAGGGATTCTTCAAGGGTTGACATCAATGACAACCAAACTATGAAAAATACCCCCCTTTGGCATTTATGACAACACTTAGGCATGGAAACACTTATGACCATGTTCCCCCTTGTGACCATCGCTCCCCCTATCTACATGCTTCACTCTCTTTGTCTCCATGCCTTTCTCTATCTCGCCCCCTTTGACATCAATGACAAGGGGTAATCCTCCTCTTGGGGTTGCTCTGCTTGTCTACAAGCCTCTGCTATCTCTACTGACCTTTCTTTTCATGGCGTTTCCTTGTGTAACTCTTTGATTTATATGAAAAGCATTCAAAAGGTTCTTTACTTGAACTTATTCAAGACTTTTGTTTCTCTCCCCCTGTCCTGTTAAGCTTGATGTCGTGTGAATCATTGTGGGGCAGAACCTACTCCAAGCTTATGTCGCAGATACTCAAAATTTTTCCTTGCAAGCAGTTTGGCGAAGATATATGCAATCTACTCTTTTGTCCCGACATACTCTATCTTGATGTTCTTCTATGTAGCCTGTTCCCGTAGAAAGTAGCATGTTCTCGTAGAAAGTGGTACTTAATCGGAATGTGCTTCGTCTTAGAATGCATCACTGGATTCTTGGATATATTAATGGCATTGGTGTTGTCACAAAGTATTGAAATGGGCTCATCACACTTTACTTGTATATCCTACAAGGTTTGTTTCATCCAAAGAACCTGAGTCCAACAAGTCGTTGCTACAATGTATTTTGCTTATGTTGTAGACAAAGATACGAATGAATGTTTTTTGCTTAACCATGATACTAAACACTCACCCAAGTAGAAAGTTGTTCCACTTGTACATCTTTTATCATCAATGTAACCTTCCCAATCTGCATCTGTGTAGGTGATAAGAGATAGATCCTTCCCTTTTGGATACCATAATCTAAACCCTTTTGTACCTTTGAGGTATCTAAATATCCTCTTTACTACCATAACATGTGATTCCTTTGGTGTTGCTTGAAACCTTGCAACCTATCCAACTACCTGCATCACATCCAATATGGAAGTTGTTACATAGAGTAAGTTTCCAATCACCAATCTGTATTGTCTCTAATCTGCATCTTTAGAATCATCATCCTTACTTAACTTACAACTAGTCTGCATAGGAGTATTGTCTGGTTTGCAATTTGTCATTCCAAACTTCTTCAACATTTCTCTGATATACTTGGTTCGAGAGATAAAGATACATTTGTTGCTCTGACATATCTGGAGACCCAAAAATAAAGACAACTCTCCAAGTAAAGAAATTGTTGAGGAAAAGGTATGAATTACCTTACTCAATCATTTATGAATCTTTCCTGGCTAGGACAAGATAGTCAGGAATATCACCCAGGGTTTTATAGCCTCAAAAATATTTTCCCAAACCGCAAGTATCAATTACAAGGGTTTAGGCTGATTTATTAATGAAAAGAATGTTGCAATATAAAATAAAATTTATATAAGTTTCTGAAATATACACAGATTACAAAAAGTAAACATGGAGATCAAAAAGCAAAAAGTAACCAAGTCATAAATACACATATATGAGATAGAATAACAATCTGATTTATTTCATTCTGAGATATCAAAAGTGTTTTTCTCTCTACAAAACCCCTTCGAGGACATGGACCAAAGTCTGATTTAGAGATCCATGATGAACACCATACAAAAAGACTCTGACAATAAAGTAAAACTGAAATTCATAATCTGGATCAGCTTGCCACATACTGCTGCCAATTTGACTCTGCAAAATATCCTTTATTAGAGATGAAACTTAATCCACAAACAAACAAGAATACACAGACTATCAAGGATGGATCAACACCTATAAAACAAGCATATGAAGAGTTTGGTTCAGTTTTGAACCTTATTCTCTACAATAAGACCTTGCTGTCAAAAAGAGAATTAGGTTTTGAATAAACTCAAGAATGAATGAAAACTAAAACTATCTCATGAAATCAAAAGAGCAAACCTTAGTCTTTCTTTCTCCTTCTACTCTTTCTTTCTCCTTCTACTCTCTCCTTGTCTCTTCTTCTCATTCAACTTTTATTCTTTCCAAATAAGTTGAAGTAGTTCAACTACTTTCTTTAGCTAAGTTAGTTTGACTTAACTAATTAGTTTAGGAGAAGTAAATACTAATAATATAGTTAAGGGTCTTTAATTAATAATAACTAGGTAGGTGGGACCCCTTGTGACTCCCGTAAATATCTTATTTTCAAATCATAAAATATAACAAAAAAAGGATAATCATTTAAACCACATGCCACCCTTGTAGCTCCCTTAAATATCCTCCAAACTGGATATTTTAAATATCATAAATAATTTATATCATATCCAAAATATATATATAAATATACACATCATCCACATTATCCATATTATCCACAAAATATCAAAACAGAGCTTGTTGTCCAAACATTCTGAGAACCATCAACATTGTCTTCCTCAACTCAAATCATAAAAACACATAATCTAAAAACCATACTTGCCACTCTGGGAGGCAATTTTTCTTTTTTCACTGTTGTTTCCCTTTGATTTCTCAGAAGTAGCCCATGGTTGGTTTAACCCTTGGGGTTGTATCTCGTTGATAACATGGGAACAATCATCCTTCAAATGCATGTGGGAAGACACAGATTTTGAGGAATCATTGGAGGGAGAAGAAGGGGAGGCCACTGCTTTTTCTTTATCTTGCACAAGTTAGGGAACATCAATTTTTAGTCTTTTACTAGCATGTGAAGAGTGAACAGGCGAATCAACACGGAAAATATGGAAATTGGGATTGACAGGTGGTGAGAGAGGTAATGATATATTGGTCCAACCACGATGGTGAGAAACAGTCGGGTTGACAATCTCTTTCCATCCATCATTTGTAGGGTCTTCTGGTTGCAAGGATACATGTGGAGGAACGAAAATGCCAGGGATTCTTTGAGGTTGGAAAGGAGGTCTCTGTGGTCGAGGGTGTATTATTCCATGACCAATCCAATTAAAGAACCCAACTTGGAACAGTTGGTTCAATTCTTGGGGATCAACATCAAGATGAATGAAAAATCTAGGCCTTCTAAGACCTCGGTTCCAATTTCCCTTGCCTTTGTTATTTCTACCATGGCTGCCCCTACTGAATAAACTCATCCTGTAGCAACAATTCGTCAGTAACTAAGTCCTTAATAAACCATACATGACACTCTGCTTGCATGACTCAAACATTGGCTCATAAATTGACACGAGATACATGCAAATTCATCCATAACAAACTATTTAATAATCGACAAGTGAACATGGGGTGATAGGGTTCATGGGACATATGGAGGGAGTGTAATTAGCGAAAAGTGGCATAATGATAGGGGATTAATACATTAATATTGTTCAACAATTAATTAAACAATTTAACTGTGTAATAAAATACCAAAATATCAATCATCAATCCTTGTTGTGTTATCCTTTTGTTGCTTTTGCACAGACTTTTCCCTTTTAAATTTATTTCACGGAACAACGGTACCATAAATGAAATTGGGATTATGAGGGGAATGTGATGAACGAAAAGTGGTAGAATGATAGGGAAATAATAGGGATATTGTTCAAATGGGAATAAATCAAAACATGCAATCAAATATATCTTTGTTCCAGCCTTCAAAGTTCAACAATATTCACTTTTCAAAATCACAATTTAAACTATTACCTTGCTTGTTGGTTTCCAAACAATAATCTTTATGCCCGGAACTATTTAATTACAACAGCCTTTGTATTCATATGATCATTACATGACAGTCATCGCGAAAAGCATTGCAATCGATATGAGAAACCACAATAACCCTTTGAGAAACAACCATTAACTCAATATTTAATCTTTAAACCAACAGGAACATGCATAGTATTTATAACCATTCGTATCCAAGAATTATTAAACATTGTCCAAAGCAATCAATTGGACATTATAACTCTTAATCGGGCCCCAACAATTCGTACACATGTGACCCCTTTATATAGCCAACATAACAATTGAACCAAATAACATTCAATATTCTGAGCCCAAGCTTCAAACAAACCATTAGGTACAGACTTCTTCCAGAATTTCCAAATGAAGAATGCAACAAAATCGTGCCTAAGTAACCAAGCACTCACAGTGCTCCATCAACCATCGACTGGAGTAAAACGATATCAAAATCATACTTAGGGTTTAAAACAACAAGTGGAAGACAAGAACAGGTGGTTCGACCAGAGGGTTAAGACTTCAAATAGCGCAGACAACTCATGCCTTTCACAATCTACCACAGAACCATTACATGTAACAATACTCTTGGTTATGAGGGTTACCAAAATGACAGACTGTCAATTCCAAAAGGAAAACGAAATGAAGCCAATCCCTTTAATCAACATTGTAAAACGAGCAACTAAGAACAAACTCATGCCCGACCAAAAAGCATCCATAATGCTTCTATCAACTTTTGGGTGATGTTAAACTCATATTGTGCAATGTTCTTCAGGCAATTGTGTCAGTGAAGGCAACACAAGGTATCTAGCAGCTCATAGTTTTGCCAAGACAAGGCACACATATTTTAATCTTTCATCAGTTCACATTGCAACCCATAGGGTCGAAAAATACTAGGCACAGAGATGAACACAAAATGGGCAACTTAAAAACAGAGACCTGTTATGACAATCCATAAGTAGGATACACGCAAATCTTAGATCTTTGGCAAGCCATGATACTCAATTTCAACAGAGATGCCATACCCAAAACCCAAGCCGTGACCAAGTAGGCTTCACTGTCATTTTTATCCAATAAACCCATGCAAAGATTACACACAACAAGGAGAACATAACCATTTTATTTTTTTTTAAGTGCCAACAATCCAGAATAATCACCATAAGAAACCACAGACACAAACACCAACACACAGTTCAAATATCTCATAACAACTTAAGAATCACACAGACCACAAGCAATCCTGAGCCAAAAGTTGATTCAAAGGGTAGAGTAACCATCATGGATGGAAGAGTAAGAAACCCATACCTGGAAAAACCTAAGCGAGGAAGAAAACTAGATTGTATACCTCCTTCACGATCGAACAATGCGAAGCATCAACAACTACCAGATCCAAAACCAAAATGCAAGAATGACTAGGGTGACGAGCTCGAGGGGAGTTTGAGGGACGTGCAGTAAATGCACGTCGCTTCTCCCTTCCAACCTCATTCAATTCAAATTACGAGCCAAGCCAATTCACCATAGCACTACACATTAATCAACCAATTGTCCATTGCCATATCACATTTGCAAAGTGTGCCACCCCTTGGTAATGCCAAAAGTCTTCAAAATAACAATGTGCTAGGAGCACAACCCAATGTGCAACCATATATGAAATTCAAACAAGGCACATAACCATGGTAGCAGGGGTCAAGAGCACCCATCCTTTGTCCTAATAATACATAACATTAGAGCTTGAGTATAGTTCTTTTATTCAAAAGAACTCCATTATTATCCTCTATCAAGATCATTTAAACCATTTAATGCCATGTGTATGCAATATCCAAACCAAAACTGATGATAATTATTTCATCCACAGGGCAGCCTTAGCATATTCTGTGAGAGGTCATGAAAGTCATCCAGTGTCATGTTTTAATCAATCAACCATCACATGTTACCACAACATTTTAAACCATGATTTGAAACAATGAATTGTAGAAGACTGTGTCGGTACCATCACATAAGCAAACAAAATATAAGCACAACATATCCACCATAGCACCACAAGTCTAACAAGGGGGTCCCACCTATTAGTTTATTATTAATATAGTTAAATAATAAATCTTGGCAATCATTTGCGAGCATAGTATTCATCGTTGCGCTTTTAAGCATCAACAAACTGGTGAATCCACAAGGAAATCTATTTTCAACATATTAAGAACTCAGAATGTTTGGTTTTCTAGACCAAGTGAATCATAGATCAAAGAAAATATTTACCATAATGATTATGCAACAGGGGGAAGTGAGGCGGTTTAAGGAAAAAATGATCTGGGACGTTGGGAATAGCTCATGGAAAGTGTTACGTATGAGGGGCTTATTCATGTATGCATAAAAATCGATCAACCACAGTGAAAGCGTTTATCGCTTAAAAGGAGAAAAATTTCCGGTGTGCTCTTTTGAATCTCAGGGTGGAGGGAAGAAAGGGAAGACAAAAATTAGGGATGAAAATCCAATTATCTATCTAACAACATCACTGGAAGCAGAGAGCAATTTCAGTGATGTATTCAAGGGGGACATTATGGCAGTTATGTAACCTGATTGTTATTGATAACAATACTTGCAGAATAGCATTGATGTGGCAAAATTGATCTAGAATTTATTTCTGAAAAGAAAAGAAATTAATAAATAAATAAAAAAACAGAAAAATAAAAACTGCAAAGCAAAATCAAGCAGTGAAACAAAAAACTTTAATACAGAAGTAACATTCATCCAGTGTTTAATTTTCAAATTGGTTCCACATCGTGTTTCAAGTGGGAACCATTGGTGCTATAGGAAAATTATCACTCTTCCAAGTCCTTTAGAAGTTAAGAATTTGTGCCCAGGACAAAAGCGATTTTAAAAGGACCCAGCCATAATATTTGAAACTTAGAATGCCTTCCTCTATCAGCATGAGTTGAATCCCAAAGCATGACTTTCTCATTTACTTTAAATCTGACATCTTTTGCGCTTTTATTGAAATATTTCTTTACCGTTTGATGTCTTCTCTTTATGTTCTCCAAGGAAAACATCATTTGTTCCTCTAAAGCAACAATGCATTTATCCTTTGAGAGATATTAGAAGAATTTAATTCTTCAATCTGTAGCATCAGTCGTAGAGAAGAAAGTTCCATCTCGGTAGGAAAAATAACTTCTTGACCATAAACAAGTTGAAAGGGAGTGCAACTTGTGCTTACCTTCATAGTTGTGTGATCTGCCCAAAGGGCGTAAGTGAGGAGGGTGTGCCATTGACAAGGCTTATATTCAATGAGCCTCTTGATAATTCTAACCAGATTTTTGTTAGTAGACTCGGCTTGCCCATTTCCTTGAGGGTAATAAGTTGATGAGATAAAATGTTTGACTCCCAGCTTAGCTAGAAACTAAGTCAGCTTAGCAGAAATAAAAGCGGGGCCGTTGTCTGTAACAATTTCTAAAGGAATGCCAAATCTGGAGAAAATATTAGTTTCAAGGAAAGAAATAACATGTTCATCCTGCGAATGTTTAAGTGGGACAACTTCAGTCCATTTCATAAAATAATTTGTGGTTGTCAAGATAAAAACTTGCCTTGCTAAAGATGGAGGATTAATAGGACTGTTGAAGTCCAGGCCCCATTTTGAAAAAGGAAAATCAAGGAGGATATGTTGCAAAGGCATGGTAGATAGACGTTCTTTCCCAACGAATTTTTGGCACTTGTCACATGATCTTGAAAAGTTATAAGAATCTTGAAAAATTGAAGGCCAGTAATAACCTTTTTTGATGATTTTAAAAGTGGTAGTTTTGGTAGAAAAGTGGCCACCCACACGAATAAAAGAATCTGAAGATCCATGGGTTTCTTGTAACATTTTTTGTGCTTCCTCATTATTTGCACAACGAAGTAATATACCATCGGCAGATCTCCTAAATAAGAAGTCTCCTAAAATAACATATCTGGAAGATTCAAGACAGAGCCTTCTCTTTTGATGAGTATATAAGCTATATGGACATCTCTGATTCTGCAAGTAATACACCAGATGTTTATACTAGAGATGTTCAACTATAGGAAGGATTTGACTATCAATGAAAAATAGTGTCGACAGAGGGTTATCTTGTTCGTCAATTTCTTCACTTGCTTCAACATGTTGAGCCAAGTGAAGGGATAAGTTTCGTCCCTTAATAGTTTTCAAAGTCATGATGGTTAAATCATGCTCCTGGATCTTGGCAAGCCAATGTGCAAGCTTCTCTGAAAGATAAGTCAGTGAGAGCAAAAACTTGATAGCAGGTAAAGGGACTTTTACCAGTGTGTGCTTGCCTAGGACAAAGTGGCGAAATTTCTCCACAACTTTAACAAGAGCAAAAGCATGTTTTTTGATATAAGAATATTTGAATTCATCCTCTGATAAGCTTTGACTCATGTAAGCTACTGGTTTTTCATTATTTTGGTCATCGCATTGTACGAGAATAACAAAGATTGTTTCCTTTGTGGCATTAGTGTATATAATAAAATCTTTGTCAAATTCAGCTTCGCCAAAACTGGTGTGGAACTGATTTCCTTCTTAACCCTTACGAAAGCATTCTCGACGTCATCAATCCAAGAAAAGGAGCGATCATGCTTGAGAAGATTCTGAATTGGTTTGACCATTACAACAAAATCAAGTACAAATCTACAGACAAAGTTGATAATGCTCATAAAGGCTTGAACCTCCTTTTTGGAAGTGGGAGCAAGAAGGTTTAGAATAGCAATGATCCTTTCGAGATCTATGCTTATTCCTGAATCAGAAACAATATGCTCGAAGAGCTTGCCCTTGGTAACGTCGAAAATGGACTTAGAAGGATTTAAAGAAATGTCGAACTTTCTGCATCGCATGAGAACTTTTCTAAGATGACCAAAATGATCCAATCGGTTCTTTGAATATACAGTCAAGTCATCAAGATAAATCTGAATAATATTACTGATCATATCATCAAAATCTATCCGCATAGCTCTTTGGAAGGCGACACCTGCATTAGATAAACCGAAAGGCATGCCTTCATAATCAAATGTGCCCCAACGTGTAGTGAAAGTGGTTTTGTATTTATCAGTTCTTTTTACCTTGATCTGATTATAAACAGAAAAACCATCAAGTAAGGACATCATTTGTGACCCTGCAACTTGCTGCAAAATCATTTCCATGTTAGGGAGAGGAAAATGGTCTTTTACGCTCGCTCTATTTAATGCATGAAAATCAAAACACAATCGGGTCTGACCTATTGTTTTCCGAACGTGAACTAAATTGGAAACCCACTCGAAAAACTTAACAGGAAAATTTATCCCAACTTTCAAGAGTTTTTCCAACTCCTTCCTAATAGTAGCTTCAAGTGCGGGGTTAATGGGTCTTTGTTTTTGCCTAACCGGTTTTATACCCTCCTTGATAGGAATGGCATAATGTCTAAGAGCAAGATCAAAACCAGGAAGATCCTCATAAGACCAAGCAAAAACATTTTGAAATTCACGAAGTAACTCAATGAATTTCAACTTTTCTTCATTAGTACATTGGGCACCTATCTTAACATTCTTTGGAGAATTGGGTGTTCCAATGTTCAAGAAAATGGTTTCACCCACTTTCCTTTTGACTCCTCTTATTTATGCTTTTCTTTGTTGCCTACATCACTCGATGAAAATGAACTTTCTAGAGGAGTCAAGCCCTTCGGAATTTTGTTGTTTTCCATGGATATAATCTCCTTGGGCTTATATGGTTCATTTTGTATGAAAGCACATATGTTTTCATCACTAGGGAGGACCTGCCATGACTCTACATTGTTAGGGATATGAGGACGATATAAAGATTGAAAAGTACAATCAGGTCTTTGTGGCAGAAGTTACCGAGTAGGAGAGGCTGCAAAAACAATTAACTTGTTAGCCATTGAATTCAATTCCCTTTTAACATGAGTGATGTTAAATGATAATAAGTTCGATATGAGCATCCAAATAGCTTGGATGTAGCATTTCATTAACTTGTTTCTAGGAGAATATATTTTATGTATAAGGTTCACAACAAGCTTAGAGTCCCCAAAAATTGTAAGGTGTCCACAACCTAAATTATAGGCATTTTCAATGCCTAACAATAATGCTTCAAATTCGGTGACGTTGTTTGTGCAAGCAAACTCTAACCTATAGGAAAAGTTATGAATTTTACCTATAGGTGAGTACAAGATAATCCCAGCTCCATTACCTTCATTAGAGCATGAGCCATCAGAGTGCATGTGCCACATACCATCCTCCAGATCAATTTGTTCCAGGGTAGTGTTATCCTCATCTGCAAAGATGGAGTACACTCCTAAATACTCCTCGACATAGTTTACATTAGGTTGTGGAATGCTTTCTATGTACAGTGAGATTCTTCCTTTCCTTAGGACTATGATGTTATTTCCATTCCGAGGAACGGATAAGTGTGTCCCGTCAAGTGAAAGATATCCACCTGTCAAGGCTTGCCAATATCTTCCTAAGATGATAGAATAATTACTTATTGGCATGTCAATTACCTGGATATTAAGGGTTGTTCTTATTTCAGGATGTGCGCACAGAACTAAAGTCACGTCTTTGATTTCACATATAGTTGATTGTTGTAGACTATTATAATAATTTTCGACATTACGCTTGGGCCCAAACCGCCGTCAATTAGGCAACAATGGGATATTTTGTACATAATCTTTACAAAAATGAAAAAATGGGGTATTTTTTACAGGGTGTCTAAAATTGTTTACACCTACTTTATTTACAATATAATCCTCTTCTTTTACCTCTTCATAGAGATTGGCTATGGTGGAAGCTTTTCCTTCCATGAAATTTTTTAGATGCTTTTGTTGCTCAGGGACGACAACCATGTCCAGAACAGTAGCATCAGCCTTGATATTAGCCAATTGGTTGAGAATGTTATATTTGGAAGAGGGAACGGGGGAGAGAATTCCTTGATTATCAGGAGTCTTGATAGCTTATTCAATAACAGCTTGCGAAGATGAGCTTGGGCTGGGAGAAGTATGAGGGGGATCATATTTTCCTTTTGAAGCATAGGATTTATTCCTAGTGTTTATGATCATGACATCCTCTGGTTCTGCCCAATCTAGAGCAGCAATGGTGGTCTCAGGATTTTTTCCAAAGATTTTATCTCTGGCACTCTTATTTACCTCACAAGTACTTTCCTCATGATTTTCCTCGTAAAAGTTACACCAATTGCGAGACATGATGGCTTTGGGCATAAAGTTGTTTTCATTGGTATTCCTAAAAGGCGGTGAAGATGAAGATGATGCCCTAGGAGTAAGTAAAGGGGCATTTCCCTTTTGCTCATATGCTATCATTCGATTATTCATATCCTGTACAAGTTGTAAGAGGGCAGACATGTATGTTTGTTTAATTGAGTCTCCCTTGGGAAGACCTATTTTTTCTAATTGTTCTTCATACTCTAGACAAGTATGAAGAGAGGAAACAAGATTGTCAATAGCTTTTTCTTCAAGCCCATGTCGATAAGGGAAAGGTAGAGCATTGTAGTAATGCATAAAAGTGGCTTGGTTCTAGGGGCTATACAACTTGGTGAAATGTTGGTTGAAAGACTTGATAGTCTCACTATCTTTGTATGCAATGTTATTGTATTCCCGTAATTGTTTGGCTGGGCTCTTAGACTGCCCATAAGTGGATTTGAACCAGTAAACTAACTCTTCCCAAGTGGAAATAATCTTGGGAGGAAGATCAAAGAAATCTGTCGTTGCTTTCCCTTCGAGAGAGTTGACAAACAGGCGCATACAAGTATCATTGTCATTAGCTCCTATATTGCGACAAGCATTAGAGAATGCCACCAAGTGTTTGTTTGTAGTGACTGTGTTATTTCCTGAAAACCTAAGAAGATGTTCTTTAAATTTTGGTAGCGGACAAGTGGCAGGTGCTAGGTTTAAAGGGGAGGATACATGCCACGGGGTAGTAGTAACATCTTCCTCGAATTGAAAAAGTCCATACTTCTTTATGACCTTGGTGGGGTTGGTAGTAGATTGGACTAGAATCTGATGACTATACAAGCTACCAATCACTGATGAGGCCGAGGGTTGAGATGATGAGGCACCTCCAGTGCCACTAGAGCCACCCACAGATGCCATTTTGTAAATGATGGGTAAGGGTGAGAAAGATGAACTAGCCGAATCAGACAAAGTTCTCCTTAGAGTACCTTGTTGGGTTGACAAAACAACGTTCCTTCTTCCTATTTCAGCGATAGGAGTAATTTCAGGAGATAATATTCTTCTTCTCCTAGAGATGTGAGGATTTAAGGACATGAAAAAGAAGATCAAAACTCTAGGAAAAAGAAAGCTACAGTTGATTCTTAGGCTGCCTTTGTCTGGCCTCCCAACGTTCTCAAACACTTATATCTTGTTCAATTACTGCCCACGAGGGTTCAAGCTCATCCCGGGTGTTAGCGGTTTCTAAGATGGTATTGAATAAAGTTAAAGCAATGCTATTTTTGTCTTTAAGACCAGGCTCAATATTGGGTTGCCTTGTAACAAGCATTGTCATGAGGAAAAGAAAACAGTCAAAGAATAAAAAACAATAGCAAAAACATTCAATGATAATCATGAATACGATCAACCAGAGAGATATGGAAGATCTCCCCAGTATGGTCACCAAATAAATGTTGAGGAAAAGGTATGAATTACCTTACTCAATCATTTTCGAATCTTGCCTGGCTAGGACAAGATAGTCAGGAATATCACCCAGGGTTTTATAGCCTCAAAAATATTTTCCCAATCCGCAAGTATTAATTACAAGGGTTTAGGCTGATTTATTAATGAAAAGAATGTTGCAATATAAAATAAAATTTATATAAGTTTCTGAAATATACCCATATTACAAAAATTAAACATGGAGATCAAAAAACAAAAAGTAACCAAGTCATAAATACACATATATGAGACAGAATAGCAATCTGATTTATTTCATTCTGAGATATCAAAAGTGTTTTTCTCTTTACAAAACCCCTGCGAGGGCATGGACCAAAGTTTGATTTAGAGATCACCGATGAACACCATACAAAAAGACTCTGACAATAAAGTAAAATTGAAATTCATAATTTGGATCAACTTGCCACAGATTGTTGCCAATTTGACTCTGCAAAATATCCTTTATCAGCTATGAAACTTAATCCACAAACAGACAAAAATACACAGACTATCAAGG
>JASDQU010506081.1:20549-33876 GCA_032191745.1 Picea mariana | reverse complement strand
CTCACATATCCTTCAATGTGGCATAAATAAAATACAAAATCTTTGAGCCCTTGTTCTCATGAGTCCCATGTGTACTCCTTGTTTGTAGTTGACAAGAATAGGAAGATAGAGCCACATAGATTCAGGGTATCATGCATGAGCCTGAATATCAGACTTGAGAACTTGATCTCCTACGACCTTCCATGAATTCTTGCTACCATCTAATTGCTTTGCAATAATTATGGGAATTTTTCCATAGATGACAATTTCTCTATTGGATGGATCCTTGTTTCATCTTCGCACTATAATATTCCAATCGTGCAAGAGTGCATCAAAGTTTCCATGGTGTATTATGGACATCATATGGACTTACAACTAATATATTAATCTGAGTGCTTGATCTTATTGATGTGTTCTATTTACATAACTCGAATTCAATGCTTTAATGACTATTAGTCCCTTCATGAGGCGTTCCAAGCCTGGATTTGTGAGCAACAACTTGATGATCTTGGCACCTACTGCACACCCCAAAACTACCCACTTTGTATTTGGAGCTACGGTCTCATGACATGAGGTTGGGAAATTCCATAACTACCACAATTACAGTGAAAGCATTGCGTTGATAGATCAATCACCAAATCCGGATGCTCGCCTTGCATCTCGTTCAGAGTTGAACACCGCCAACATTGCATAATAATCAAAGGATATATTTTCACACCAACTCATGTACTGATGAACGACGACCATAGATGTGTGATAAAGAAAGAAGCTAAAAAAGAAACAAGAAACAGAGTAGAAGGAATGGGAACACGAATGTGTGGAGTGCTCGTGTATTAGATGATAGTCTAAAGCTATAAAGGGAAAACGAAACAAGAAGATCAAAAAGATATGACAAATCCTAACGACTAGTACAACTGGACAGAACAACTGRAAGTGTATAGTCATACTCTGTTGAGGTTACATTTATAGCTAACACTCCCTCTTAAACTCAATAGTTACAAACATCAGCAYTGATAATGCCCAAGTCTTGTCYTTGAAAATAAAAAATGGTTTTTCCTAATAGATTTGTAAAGATGTCTGTGAGTTGATCTCGTGAGCCACAAAATTGAAGAGTGATTTGACCATTATTGAATAACTCATGTATGAAGTGATAGAGAGTGTCAATGTGMTTGCTTTTCTTATGAAAAACATGGTGTTTAGATAAARMAATTGCTAAATTATTGTCACAGAAGATAGGAGTTGGCTCATTTTCTGTATGTGACATGTCATTCAATAGTCTTTGCAACCACACAGCTTGACRGGAAGATCAGGTAGCAGTGACATACTCTGCCTCTACAGAAGATATTGAGACAAYGGGATGCTTATTTTATGCCCAAGAAATCATATTTGTGCCCAGGTGAAAAGAATACCCTGAGGTTCTCTTTCAGTCATCTAGGTTTCCTACAAAATCACTGTCAGTGTAACTAGAAAGATGATTATCTTCAGACTGAGTGTACCATAAACAAAAATTGAGAGTACCAACAACATATCTCAGAATCCTTTTCGCCATCTTTTAGTGAGAATATTTGGGAGATTCCATGAACCTGGAAACAAAGACGAATGCATACATAATATCAATCCTAGTTGCTGTAAGATACAATAAACTTCCTACTAAAATTTTGTACAAGGTAGAATCCACTGTAAGGCCTTCATCTTGCTTTCTCAATTTTGTTCCTAGGGGTATGGGGGTTTCTGCTGGATTGCAGTCTTCCATGTGAAATATTTTGAGGATGTCTGATGCATACTTTTGCTCACAGAAAAAAGTCCCTTTAGGTTATTGGTCAACCTCAATCACGAAAACATATTTCATTATGCCAAGATCGGTCATCTCAAACTCAGATTGCATGGCATGTTTAAAACTAGTTAACTCAAGATTTGCATTATATATCATGTCATCAACATATAAACATACAATCATAATTTTACCTTGTTGATCTTTTTTGGTGTATATAGTTGGATCATTTTGGATTCTGCTTAAACCACTCTTGATTAGGTAAGTGTCAATTCTGTTGTACCAAGCTCTTGGAGCTTTCTTTAAGCCATGCAAGGCTTTCTTCAACCAATACACTTTGGTTGGTTGTTCTTTGACTTCAAATCCATGTGGTTGATCCACATAGACCTCTTCTTCTAAGATACCATTCAGGAAAGATGACTTGACATCCATATGATATACTTGTCATTTGTGTTGAGTTGTTATGGATAAAAGAGTCCTTACAGTGTCCAACATTGCTACTGGAGCAAAAGTTTCACCATAATCAATGCTTGGTTGTTGTGAGAATCCTTTGGCAACAAGTATTTCTTTGTATTTTCCAATCTTCCCCTTTTCATTGAGTTTAGTTTTGTAAACCCACTTGACACCAATACTTGTCTTATGTCTGGGTAGATCAACAAGATCCCATGTCTTGTTCTTCTCAATGGATTTAATCTCTTGGTTCATGGCTTGAACCCAATGTGGCTCTTCAGCTGCCTCTTTAAAATATGTAGGTTGACATGACATTAATGCAAAAAGGTTGTGATGATTCATATCATCCAACTACTAATGGATTTCTCTCAAGCTTGGAGTTCTCTGATTTTGAGGTTCATAGGATGAGTTTCTGCTTGAAGAAGAGTTCTCCTGAGATCTTTCAGACCATCCTTGTACCTGCAATATTGGAAGGACGGGATGATGTGTTTGATGTCCTGAATTTTCTGTGTTTTTGAGAAGTGGTAGAAATGGATTTTGACTGTCCATAGGGTGGTTTTCAAACTCACTCTAGAACTGATTTTCAAGAAATTTGATATCTCTGCTGAGAATTAGTTTCTTTGAAATCAGATTGTAGAGTCTATAGGCTTTGGATATCTCACTGTAACCAACAAAAATGCATTTCTCACTTCTATCATCAAGTTTCTTCCTTAATTTGGAAGGTATGTGAGCGAATGCAATGCATTCCAAATTTCTTAAGATGAGCAACATTCAGTTTTGTCCCACTCCATGCTTCTTGAGGGACCTTCATCTTGACACTAGAGGTTGGGGATCTATTCAGGAGATGAACTGAGCATGCTACTTCTTCAGGCCAGAATAGAGTTGACAAACATTTCTCTCTGAGAAGGCTCATTTCCATGTTCATTATAGTCTTATTTTTCCTCTCAACCACTCCATTTTGTTGTGAAGTATACCTGGCTATGGTTTGCATGATTATGCCTTGTGATTTGTAGAAATTTGCAAATTTTGTTGAACAATATTATCCTCCTCCATCTGACCTGAGAATCTTCACATATTTCCCACTCTTTTTTTCATCTTCAACCTTGAGCTCCTTGAACTTTGCAAAGGTTTCAGACTTGTGTCTGAGGAAATAGATCCATATTTTCCTGCTAAAGTCATCAATAAATGTTAGGAAATAAAAGGTACCACTTTTTGACTTTGTTTGCATTGGTACACATAGGTTAGTATGAACCAGCTCTAAGTATTTTTTGGCTTGAGTGGAGGACTGGGGAAATCTAGTTCTCTTGTGTTTTCCAAGAATGCAGGACTCACATGGGGGATTTTTCCCTTTGAAGATAGGTAGACCTTTAACCATGGAGTTCTTTTGTAGAAGTCTTAGAATCTGAAAGGGTATATGTCCAAATCTTTCATTCCAAATAATAGTTGCATTGGGGGTGGATGCACTTTGTGCTTAAGATTGGGTCATATTTGCAGTTCTAAGGGCCAGGGGAAACATTATATTCCTAGTCATGTGAATTTCATAAATCAATTTTCTGTTGTTAGTTTTGTCATATATCCTACATGATGCTCCTTCAAAAAGTACCTTATAACCATTTTCAACTAATTTTCCTACACTTAAGAGATTATGTTTTAGATCTAGAACATGATAGACATCATTTATGTCTTTCTTTACATCTTGTTTAGTGAGAATAGGTACAATTGATTTTCCTTGAAATTTGACTAAAGAGTCATCTCCAAGTGTAATATCAGATGAAATAGAAGAATCAATGCATGAAAGTAAATCTTTGTTACCTTTCATGTGATTGATGCATCCATTGTCCAACAACCATAGTTCCTTGTGTTGTTCTTCAGTTTTGTGACAAGAGAGAAACATCCCATTTGAGGTGTCTCCTTCATGATTTGAGACATGTGATCTTCCTGAGTKCTGATYGACTTTCTTATTTTGGCATTCAGATTCATAGTGACCATACTTTTTGTAGTAATAGCATTGTATGCTTGCTTTTTCATTTGATCTCCTCCCTCTGCCTCTTTGAGGCTGGAAATTCTGATTCTRGTTTTGATGTGTGTGACCTTCACCTAAGTGATGATTGCTTGGAATTATCCCTCTTCCTCTGTGACCTCTCTCTYTGCCTCTGCTGAAAGAGAATTGGATCTTGAAGGCGTTGTATATTGACTCATCTTCTAGATGTATTCTAGTCTCAAGTGTCAACAAGGAGCCCATTAGTTCATCTGTTGAAAAATTTGACAGATCCTTGGATTCAAGGATGGTTGTAATAACCATTTMGAATTTATTTGGAAGACTTCTAAGGACTCAATCCTTTGATTGGGGATGCCTTCTCYAGTCAACCYAAACTGGTTTACAATTCCCATGACTCTGGTCATAAATTGATCAACGTTTTTAGACTCTGCCATTTTTAAAGTTTGAAAATGCATCCTCAAGGTCTACAGCTTGACTGTTTTGACCTTGTCATTTCCTTGGTAAGTTGTTTGTATGATGTCCCAGGCCTGTTTAGAGGTAACAACACTTGTGATTTTTGAGAAAATCGAGTCATCCACTGATTTATGAATCCAAAAAAATTCCTTATTCTCTCTTTTCCTCTGTTCTTCCTAAGCATCTCTCTCTTGATTGTTCATGGAAGCTAGGTCTGCTGGATCTGGTTCCACATAGCCAAGATCCACTGGATCCCAGCACTCATGTGCTTGTAAGAAGTATCTCATTCTGAGAGACCAAAATTCATAGTTCTTTCGAAGAAGAATTGGCCCTTGTGTTGGTCCTAAATGGTTAGAGGTGGCCATTTTTGTAAAAACAAATTAGAACATAAAACAAACCGGTAGTATGGTTCGTGATTTTTCTTAGGGATGAAAAATACCTCTGATATATGCTAGAAAACATGGTATCTTCCTTTTTCCTGCGGGTAAAACCAGGTCCTCTAAATCCTCTACATGACTTCAAGCCGAAAAACCCGGGCCATACCACTTCTTTAGCTTCGATCTGGATGGATTTGACTATCTGAGCACAATATTTCTAGAGTCAAACTCCGAGATCCGTTCTTTATCGAGTGTAGCCCCTCTTTATGGAGGAATCAAGCTATCTGAGTTTACTCGCGAGCAAAGGCTTATTTATTTTTAAGGAAAATAAATTTTCAAGTTACATCCTCATATGACCAAAGGGATCAGAACTAGGTGCTAGCCCAAGAAGCGTTGCTTCGGGAGTTCCGGGCTCCAGGCGTTTCAATTCATTGAGACCTCATATCCTCTGAATAGGAGAACATGCGAATAGTCCTCATTGATCTGAAATCAACGATCCATAATTACTTCAGGACTCCATGCTTCAGAGCCTTCCATGTCTTGAATTCAAAATACTCATGAAGTGTCAAAGGGGTGAACCTTCCGGAGATGCACAGATCTAATGGCTCTCAGATATCACCAAACAAGATTACACAGGTCCCTTTCTTCCCAAGGAACATGTTCTATGAAACCCATGGTCTCCTGCTAAGCCCCTTTCCACAGATTACCTCGGGATATGAGTCATGACCCAAGGTTTAACCCAAAAGGATTTAGGCCTTCGGCCTTCGATACTATTGGCACCCAACACTTCTCCAAACTCCCGAAATTCTATGTCACCGAACCCATGAGATTTCTCCACATGTACCTCTCAAATCTGACGGTCATAAGTATGTGTCCTCGCCTCCAGGCTTCATTTGACCTCTGGTCAACTCTCCCTTCTCCCCTTTCTCTTGGAGTGTTAAACCTACGAACAAGAGGATGTATTAGTGTGTGTCCACGAAAGATCAATGGCTGACGACACTTCATCCTTCAGGCCTGTAGGCGGTTTGAGGCTTCCCTCTCCTCCTTACTTTTGAAGTCTCTCCCCGCTGACACCTGTCGCTCTAATCTATGGCTATGGTGAACTCCGACCTTTGTCCTTTGGGATTTTTGTGCTCCACTACACAAAAATTTCCTTGAAGTGCTCTGGCATCGAATTTCTTTAAGGGATATACCATGTGTAACTCCTCCAGATCCAATGGTTGTCGATCCTCCGCACCTTGATCTGACAACTCAGATCTAATCTCCTCTTGTGCACTCCTCGTCTTATCTGGGATCGATCTAATGGCCCATTTATGTTCCCGCGGACGATCTAACGACTGTTGTAGCTTCGCCCCCTCTGTTTTGACATTTTCCTCTTGAAGAAAAAAAGGTTCACAAACTCTCAAATGCTTCATCCTTTGAATCTCTATTCGTAGGAATGCCTCCATGCAATGTGATGTATCCAACAATCTTTTGAGTGGATTTCTCTCTAGGATATGTGAGGAGTTTTAATTCCCGCGCTCTGTTTAGTGGACTGCTCTCCAATATCTGTGAAGAGTTTTACCTCCCGCACTCTGATACCATGATAAAATAAGAAGATAAGAAAGAAAGAAGAAACATAGTAGAGAGAACGGGAACAAGAATGTGCAGAGCGCTCGTGTATTAGATGATAGTCTAAATCTATAAAGGGAAAATGAAACAAGAAGATCTGAAAAATCCTAATGACTGGTACAGTTGGCCAGAACAACTGGCAGTGTATAGTCATACTCGGTTGAGGTTACATTTATAACTAATAATGAGAAGGGATGTGTCAAGAATTTTACACCTTCCCTTTCTTGGGTAGCCTCTTCAGTTCATTCTCAACACCTATGAATGCAAATCACACCAAAGAATATCTCACAACTATCTTCCACCAAGACATCTATATCGTCAAGGGATACTTGGTCATCTAGTTGACGAAAGAGCTAATAATTAATAGTTTCCAGATGATCAATGGAGGTGGTGTCAACATCTACCAAATCAATGACTTTGGGATCAAAGGATATAACCAAAATCCATTTATTCCTCTGCAACAGTATAATCCCATATATGATAGATCGTTGATCAAGACTCCCTTGTCGATGATCATCCTTGCTTTACGTGGATAGATCTAAAATACCTGGAAATATCTTCAACTTCTTTCGTACCTATATAGTACCTGAATTTTGCTAACAACACCCTAAGAGATCGGCAATGATGGAAATGATAGTGGTGACCATTTATGTTCTTTGAAAGGAGGAAATAAGAAGGTCAACTATAGTTTCTAAATGCCAATTTCCTAACTAGTTTCCATTCTTCTCATATTCTCCATGTTTAATTGGCATAAACAATGATGTCAATTCCTTGTTTTAGAAACATGATTGATTCTTTGTAGTGTCTCAAATAAGGCATCATGTTCCCTTGGTCATGGTGATGATCTCCACTCTTCCATGCAACCACACCCTAATGCACGAATACATAGTACTAAGGTCTATACCGATCGTAGGGTCCTCTTCCTTATATCATTTATAGGATGTTCTTTATAAATAGCTCAGATCTGTAACTTTTCTATTGTCAATTCCTTTGGTATTCATGGGAGTGTTTACTAAAATGAAAATAATGTCAATTTCAGCGACATGCTTCCCAACATCAAAACTGAAAAAGAGGTTTCTTTCCCTATAGGCTTGGACAACTTCCTCAAGGCTAGGCCAATTAGATCGTAATTTGATCACTATTCCATACATCAAATTGAGGCTTGGAAATGGAGCTTAATACGACTTGAATGTTGGGTAATTTTATAGATATCAATGACAACAAGCTGAATGAACTCTCCACTTCTCAACGGACTTCCCCAATTGCAAGGATCTACATTAGATGTAATGGTTGTGTCAAATCATTGATCAATGGTCCCCCATAGGTTTCCTAAACCAATTTAAAGGGCCTTCTTCTTGCAACTGTGCATCTTCAAGAATCGGTTCAAAAAAATTGATTATGTGTTCCCCCATCTCTTTTCCAGTCTCCTTCTGCATAGGTTCTGGCACAATCTTCTTGTTTGGTGTGTGACAAAGCTTGGGGTAAAGCTTCCAACATTTCCCGATCCAATGACCACTCATTTTGCAGTGAGTGAAATAGTTGTGTGACTTCATGTCCGTCTCTCCTTCACTGTAAGGAGATTTTCTCTTCCATCACTTTGTAATACTCTTGTTGTCCCAAGATTTTCAAGAAGACTTTGATTTCCTATGGAATCTCTTTCTAGATCTATCACTTTCAGAATGTGATGTGCCATCATTTTTATTCTATGGTGTTGATGATGATTTCAAATATTTGCTTGAATCATTCTCTACTTCTATTTCTTTTGAGCATTCTCCTTCACCATACCCCAATCTTACAAACCAGGGTCTTCCCACAACCTCCAATGGTTGAATGATGTCTTGGCCATTAATACCAAGACCTCCTCCTTTATACCCCATATTCCTCAACAAAGTCAAGACAATGCCCTTGGTGTGCCTTTCAAAGACTCCAAAATAGGCATCATCATTAATAAGGGAAGGAATTGAACATGGAGAATTATTTACCTCCATTCCTATTTGTGACACTTGGTCATCTTCCTAAAGTTTTGCCAACTGCTCATCCTGGTTGGATGAAGTTGTAGATGAGGTTTCTAGGAAACCACATCGATTATCTAGTGTCCGGAGAGCATCCTCTTTTATATGGAAATATGTGCAAACATCAACACTTTCATGACAAGAACCATAACTAGTATACCTACCATGGACACAAGTTGGTCTGGTCTTGGAGGAACTTTTGTAGAGGAGCATTCCCCAACTTGCTCCTCCATAGCTTTTAGTTGTAGTCGTAGTTTTTTCTTTTCTTCTTCTGATTCTTATAGCAACCTCCTCGATTCAATGTTCTTTGCCTGAATTTTCTAGTTGATTTATTCAATCTCACAAATCCATGCTTTCTTATTTTCTTTGTCCATGATTATATTCACAATCTGCAAAATTGTTTAGACTAGATCTGATACCACTTGATCCAAAATTTCTCTGAGATTTTTCTCTACAAAAATTCTACGATGTGGAAATTTTACTAACGATTAATTTCATGTGAACATGAAAAAATAATTTGTAAGTATTGCATATGAACGTGAACAAATTATCATAATTATGTGCATATGTGCAATTAAATCTCTACTTAATCAAGCGAGAATGAAATCAAAACTCACACATACAATTTGGAACCCATGTGATAACGGAGTTCACGAGACATCTGCTTGGAATACAAATCACTTTATTACCCTTCCTATAGCAAGGGATGGAACCTTCTCACAAAATGTGGCACATGTTCCATAAAGGGCTGAAAACCCAAAGAAACCTTCTCTTACACAAAGAAAAATTAAGGATCTCACATAATTGACATTTCTTCATACATCAGAAGGACTAAATTCCTCTCTTCCAATCTCTCTTGAGCTCTCTCTCCAAGTTCCCTAAAGGGATCCATAAAAGGATGAAATCCAGAGCTTCCATAAGGASTTTATATAGTTTCCTTAACTCCATAATTCAAGGAGACAAGATCCACAAATTTAGGATCTAATAACAACYGAAGGACAAAAATGAGAAAGCATCTAAACCAACCTACGAGTCCCTTAACTTCCCCTTGATACTAGGAAACCACTTGTGATAAAATGAGGAAGAATCCCAAACCAACTCATGAGACTCTCAACTTCCCCTTAAAACTAGGAAACTAATTTGTGAGGTGGATTCTCACACAAAACTAATTTCCCTTTTTACAAATTAAATGAAAAATGCATGAGCACATTATGCTCCAAAAAGTATTAATCATTTATAATTAATCATTTCACCTTTTAGGAAAATTTAATGAGATTTAGCCTTGGTGTGCAAAGTGTAATACACGTTGTCCATAATGATGCAGAAATTTGTTTGAGACTTCTTCATTGAAAGTGGATATCCTCCTAGATCACATCCTCCACTCGATAATCCACCACTACAACTTAATCCATTATTAACAAGTGTTGCATGGTAACTTAGTCCATGCAAAGTAATAAACTGAGCTTCCATGTTGATTTTTATGTCTTCAATACTAGTTGGCACATCATCTTAAAACACTACACTTATACTAGTCTTAAATTATCAATTTAGTTCTTTATATTTATATTTAGAAATTCAAGTAATTAAATTAGCGGTGGAATTTGGTAATGAATATATCCACGTGATAAGCATCGTTGTCCAATATGGTGTTGGATATGGCGCATCCGACATGGATGTTTCTATTGGTTTGCTTGATGAGTAGCTTGACTCCTAACGGATAGTCACTACCATTGACAACATGTAGGATAAAATTTCCTCTATGATTCATGTCTAATCATCATTAGACCCGAGAACCTTGTTGTCACATTTAGCATGTACAATAAAATTTCCTTTGTGATTCATGTCTAATCATCATGAGACCCAAGGGCCTTGCCGTCCCATTTGCAATAACACTCTGAAGTTAAGTTGCCATGTAGTACTAGTTGATTGTTATGTCTTGAATGGCTAGTTGACACATCACCTTCAAAAACTATACTTACACTGGTTTTAAATTATTAATCTATTTCTTTATATTTAATAAATATTAATCCTTTGTTAATCATAAACTATTTTAGGTTTACTCCCAACAAGAAAATGTTAATTATCATCTTTAAAAAAAATTGAAATATAAATTACCATTTTAAAAAGAAAATAAATAAATTTATATTCGCTAAAATTGATAAATCTATGATATTTGACAAAATAGTTGAAGAGAAAAATGAACTCGGTCATAACAAAACAAAATTAGGATTTCATCCATCTGAATCTAATTATTAAATCTGTGGAAATCTTATTAGTCCCTGCCAAAGAACTATAACAATAAGTTTACTATTGATTTGACATTCATTTTATTGATTAAATAGTTTGATTATAAATTTAAACAATTTTCCAAAATATAACATTGTTATATTGAATTTATTTATTTATTTTTTTAAATTAAACCATTTTTTTAAATTATGATTAATGAAAAACAACCCCTTATCCCTTATTGCAGAGGTGCAAGCAAGAATTTAATTCATTCTTTAATATTATTGGAACTGTGTCTTAGGGTGCATGAGTAAGCTCCATTTATTAATGCGCTATCGAGTACTCTGCGCGTGTAAATTCACTCACGTGTAAAGCTTTCTGCACGCGAAGAACCAATCTCTCCCACCGGCTTGAACAGGTAAAGCTCTTCAATGTTGGTTCCAGACCACTGGCTATTGCCGGTTGCAGTATAACCATTTGTAGCGTATGTCGTGGGCTGCAACGCAATCATATAAATGTTTTTAAAGCATAAATATTAAATGAAAATGTAGAGGAAATATTCTAGTAAAATGGCAATTTTCAAGCAAGTGAGACACTGAAATAGATGTCTGGTGGGGTTCAGGTATTTTTTTGCCGGGTTAATGGTAATGAATTTTATCAATCCAATGTAGATAAGAATATGTAAATTTTCATTTCATAAAATTAATAAATATTTTAATTTTGAATTGGAAAGAACATTGTTCTAATCTTAGTTAGATTTAAAATGAGATTTTTTAATTATTTATATGCAAAAATTATTGTTAATAATATTCTAAAAATATTATGTTAGTTATTAATATGATTTTGTTTGTTATGTTAATGATATTTTAATTATTAAGTTAGTTATTAATATAGTTGTGTTTACTAAAAATATATAAATTAGTTATTATTACAATTGTGATTATAATATAATTAAATCAAAAAATTATTTACATATTAAAAATGTATATATAATTTGATAGAGTATATTAATTTCAACTTTAGTTAAAAATAAACTATTTTATAAAAATGCTTAGACAAACAAACCCTAAAAGAATGCAATTGTTATGCATTTTGTATATTATTATTAGTACCTGGAGAGCTATAGCAATGAGTTTGCTATTGATTTGACATTAATTCCATTGACTAAGCAGTTTGACTATAAATTTAAACAATTTTCCAAAGTATAACATTGTTATATTGAATTCTTTTTTATTTTTTATTTTAAATTAAACCATTTTTTAAAATTATGATTGGTGAAGAACTTGAACCCCTTATTGCAGAGGTGTGGGCGAGCATTTAATTTGATCGTCTTGGGGTGCACGAGTACGCTCTGTTTATTAATGCACTCTTGAACCTCGGATACTCTGTGCGTGTATTCCCATAGACTTTATCGACCATTTTACCACGCTAGTTGTGATGTGGCCAAACAACTGGGGTGTACATCCATGTTTTCCCATACGGGCACCTGGGGTTTTACAGACTCTATTCGTGGCCACTAGCTGGTTAGTTGGCATTGAAATAGCTCTGGCATTGACATATAAAGCACGTCACTAACACACATTCTGTTACACTTTGCATCTTCTGCGATATCCAATAGATATATGTATTGCAAGTGTACGGAGACAAAGGATACGTCATCTTACCTGGCAGGGACTACACTACCATGCATCTCTTTTTATTTAATCAAATTATATCATCCATGAAAAATCAAGCAAATAATGGTTGTCAAGCACACGGATGTGAAAATGATCTTTGACCAGATAAATTTGATTTTATTGTTTTCTAGAAGGAATAATTGATGTCCCTATTGTTAGTCTTCCATTCGTAAGTTGTCAACAGTTTGGAAGTTTTTCCTAAATATTGTTGAATGGGGAGCCAAAAGAGAGCCTATTAAATTAATCGACCATCCAATAATCCATTTCCATATTTTAAATCAACCAACCATCCCAAATTTCAATTTTACACAAGTTGTCGACGCATTTAAAAACTGAATTACATCATTTATTTTTCATTAAAGAGACGTTGTCAACTCTACAATGCAAGTTGTCTTGTTATCTTAAAAACAAAGATTACAGAGCAGGTGTTCTTACAACATTAGTGGGATTTAGCGGTATTGCATTATTAAATAATATTAAATCCCAATTAGCCTACTAAAATGGAGGAATGACGGTCATATATCATCCGTAATGATAATGCTATGTTAGTGTCACAGTCTTATGTCATTCACAGTGGCTGAATTAAGGGTTTCGTATGCAACAGTTTTTAAAAAGCATTAATTATAAACATCGAAAGAAGCGAAGCCAACAATAACGCTTGAAACGTATTAGAATTAAGGGTTTTGTATGCAACAGTTTTAAATAACCAGTAGTTATAAACATCTGAAGAAGTAAAGCCAACAATAACGCTTGAAACATATTAGCCTTTTATT
>JASDQU010506081.1:304-11986 GCA_032191745.1 Picea mariana | reverse complement strand
ACCCTAAAAACCCATTACATATTTATAGTATTACATCGGGGGTTAGCCCATTACAAAGTGGAAAAGTTGTCCCAAAACTCCTAACTAAATTCCACCTTCTACACCCTGACTCCTGAAAATGTGCTAACAATATTTTTCTCACATTGCTCCTTTGTTGTCACGCAATTTCTCCTACATGATTCCCAAAACTTACCCAAAATGACTTGCTCCAATAGGCCCCCAAAACTCACCTATGGCTCATCCCGAGCCACTTTAGGACTTCTTCCAGGTCTCCATGAACTTCCGAAATGTTTCCCTTGCAGTTGTAATATTTTCTCTTTCTTGTGTTTCTTGTTGTGCAATTTCTTCGGTCGTCTCTATAGTAATATGTGTATTCAACTTTTCTATGCTTTCTTGTACTACCTGCTTGACCATACCCTGCATAGATTCTAGTTATATTGTCACCTTATATGCTTCTTCTTGCAATTTTTCGATATTTTGTGCATGAGCCTTCTACTCCTCCCTTTTCTGATTCATCTTTGAGTATAATTTTCTATTTTTTTCTATTGTTTTCATCATGTCTGTGGGTGGTAAGGTGCTCACCACTTCCTTAAACTTTTGTGCCTTCACCTGTGCAGCCTATAGCTTTTGCCCAATTTCCTGCAGTTTCAAGTCTTTTGTCAGCTGAGTGCATACTCCCATGCTTTCTACGTATAGCTTGGCACATTCTTCTTCCATACTTCTTATGGTCTCTCTTTGCACCTATTCCTTTGGTGGAGTGCTCGGTATCTGGTGCACTTCCAAGTCAGTAATCTTTGTGCAAAATCCCTAAATGGCTTCATTGATATTTTTCACTTGTTTTTCTAATGGGGCATCTTCCTCCCTAGGAAATCTTGTAATAATATTATAAATCCCCTACACTTCATGTTTCAGTTTCTCTGTCCTCGATGCAGCCTCATCCTGCTCCAGCCTAATTTGATCATATTCTTCTTGAAACACATCCTTATATGTGACTACCTTTGTCAAATCCATCGATGTCGACACTACACACACTTGAAGTTCTTGTGTGACGCTCGTCTGCAACCCATGTAACACTTCAACATGTAACTGAGATAACACAAATTCGATATGACTAAGTGCCTTTGCTTTCTCCTATAAATTTGTCATAGGGAACTCTAAATCTCCATTTTCTATCTTCATCACTCGATGCTCTCTTGATGTTGCAGATAGGTGGGATTTCATTGGTTGTGCTTCTATCGTCGACGTTGAAATCTCCAACTATACTTGTTCTCATGTGTTAAATGGTGTTATTCTCATTGTCTCCAAAATCTATCACAATGCTATAATTTTCACTTCAACATTCGAGTGCCTTTCTTCTTGCTTCTACGCTGCTCATTCAAAATCCTCCTCCGTAACCTCCTTGACTTGATCCACAATTTTTTCTAATTCATCTTTAGACAAGGCCTAGGTGGCCACTTGCTTGATTTATTTCCTCTTCTTTTGTTTCAGTATTGATTTCCCATTATCATGTTCCTTACGCTTCTCTCCATGGCATGGTGTTGTCTTTTATGTTCCTCCTATGCAATTTCCTTCTCCTTCCTATTCTTTTTTTTATTATTCATCGCTGCCTTCCTTCTTTGGTTCATTCTTTGATGGTTGTGGTTGCGATTTCTCTGCCTATGGTACTTGGGTTTTCCATTCATCCTCCCATTGTTCTATGATCTATCCAACGTCAACCATTGCTAATATGTATCTGCATGACAACCACTGTTGATATAGGTCCTTCTTGGCTTGAATGTACATGTGATGTCTTCTAGATTTGAAGCATGCAATCCCCCTGTATTCACTACTTCCCGCAGTAGTATGTGTGGTGTATTCTGGATACTCGTTTGAATTACTTCCTTGTATATATAGAATGTAATGTTGTTATCTAGATGCCTCTCCTTGTGTGCATTATGCCACAAGTTTACATATCGCACTGCTAAACATGGATTCCTCGTACCTTCCAAAAATTGAGTATCCTATGGCTCTCTCCATGCTACTAAGGATATGAGTATTAACAATGAGGAATAATGAAATTTCATACCTTTGTCTTGAGCTTCCTTGCAATCTAGCAAGAACTAGTTCAACATAAACATTGCCCAGCTCATTTGAACTCATGTGACACATTGCTTAGTTGACACTATCACACTTGTTGGCACCTTATCCTTGCAGAATTTCCTCAAAAACTTGTAGGAAAACACCTGCATCGTGAATCGGATTGTATCATCATTGATTCCTGCAACATCCACACCGCGTGCACCTCTGAATGTGTCGTACTTGTCCTTCATCTTTTCTACCAATTATTTCTCCTTTGACTTGTATATGAACAAGGGTGATGGGTCTTCCCCTTTTGATGGTAATATGGTTATGTGTGGAATCAATTTTGTGTCTATGGACACTAGTCTATCTAACCATAGAAATCCTTTGTGTACAAAACTAATTAATAACTTAACACACATATTTATATCCATGCTCCTTCCAAAATGCAGAATATCTAAAAGGTTTAGAATACCTATTTTCTCCATCCCCGTCACCCATTCCAGTGGCTCTACTATGATTTCTTGTGAGTTTTGGGTTAGTCTTACATTTTTGTACTTGTCCGAAGCCAACTATGGAAACTTCTTCATGTCTTTCAAGTCATGGTATGCATACCTCAGACTTCCTACTACGCTTAGCATATCTTCCTCAATGATCACCCCTGGTGAAATCTCTAGCTTGATGAGGTCATACTTCAACTCTTTTTGTAAATTCACTGACTTCGTTGTCGGCTTCCTTGGTGGAACATAATCCCTTGGATAGTGAACTGGGTTTGACCCTAATGCTGATTATCTTAGTGTTTCCTTGGTGAGATGTATCAACATCTTCCTGGTGCATTGTTTCTTCAGCTATGGCGAAGATTCTCCTATCTTTGGTGGCACCATTTCTCTCTACAACTATTCTCTGCAACTTTGCTTCCTCGAATATGTTTGTGTTCACTCGATTCTATGCTCTTGTTGCTCTCTATGAAAAGTCAAATGAAAATAACTTATTCCTGTCGATCCTTCAACTATTTTTATCACCTGTCGCCAGTTGTTTCTATTCTCATTCATGACCAAACTTGTAATCTAATCCACTTGATTTTTCCTTTAATCCTTTCCTTAGAACTCCATTAACTTCATATCCTCTGATCGATCCTACATTATATTTACCATCTTGTCAAAATACTCTTGTTGTTTTTCATTTTTGACTACTTGTCACCACTACTTTGTCTTCATGTCTGGTCTTAAATACTTGTCCCATCATGTTTTATCTTTAATGTTTTTCCTCCTTTTGTGTAGATCTTTCTCTCACTTCAATCTTCCTTTCCGTGCACACTTCCTTACTCTTTGCTTATTCTTTGCGACATTCTCTGGTTTAACTCAGTTTAATTATTTGAACAATACCTTTATGCATAACATCAACTCTCTTTCTCTTATCTCAACACCTTTTATTTTTTTTCTTCTTTTCCTTTTTATCTATAATACACTAATATACAAGTATTGTGGTACACATTCTGTGTAGTTCAAACAAGTGCATGTAAGCACGACTGTCCCTACACAGTTTTAGCCCACTACCCTTAACTAGTCCTTCCACCACTTCTCCATTTAGTTTCTCCAACTAAACAACACCTTCTTCTGTCATGAATATGATAACATATGGGCCTAGCCAATGCATTTGGAACTTCCCGGGGTGCTGTAAAAACTTGATTTCATAAAGTAGTACTAAGTCTCCTATCTGAAACTTGTTTTGATTGATATGTCTATCATTCCAACCTTTCTTGCGTGCCTTTTGAACCCATTGATGAAAACCTATGACAAAACGATCTTCTTCTAATTTCATTAGTTCTGACAGTCTCTTCTCCACTACGTCTGAATCGGTAAGGTATGTCAACACAACAATGCGCAAGCTCGATACTAGGAATTCCATAAGCACAATATATTCTTATCCATATGTCAATATAAATGGATTATGTCTTGTCAATTTACTGCTTGTAGTCCTATGTTCCCATAATACTGTTGGAATCCTCAAGTCTCAGTTATCCCAACTTACATTACGAACCTTTGTGATCACATGTTCCAGAATCTTATCGAATACTTCTATTGTTCCATTTTCCTGAGGATGGTACGGTGTGATCTTCTGATGATGAATATGAAACTCCTCTTTTAATGATGAAATCATCCTATTCATAAAATGAGTTCCCTGATCACTCATAAGTATCCTTGGGCATCCAAACCTTGTAACCACATTTTCAAACAAAAATTGCGCAGTTGTCTCTGTGCTACAATCTTTGACTAGTTTTGCCTTGAACCATCTAGTTAGGTAAATCTATGACTATAATAATGTATCTAGCTCGTAACCTCTTCGTTGGTGGATTGATCGGCCCAAAAAATTCAACTACCCATTTATCAATTGCTTATAGCGTTGCTTGTGGTACTAATGACATTTCATCTCTCTCTTGGAAGGCTTCCCAAGTCTTTGACAAATGTCACAACTCTGACATAATTACTTAGTATATTTGTGAAGGGTAGGTCATCATAGTCATGCACACAAAATATTATGAGTTTTTTCCTTTCCTGCATAGTGACCTCTTACAACCCCTTCATGCACCTATGAAAATATCATATTTATTTCATGCTCTAATATACATCATTGTAAAATACCGTATGTGCCTAACTTGTACAAATTTCCTACTGTCAGCTAGTAGTTTTCTACCTTCACTACTAGTTGTTTCTTATACGTAACTGTAAATTTTGGTGGGGCTAATCCTGTACTAAAAAAATGGATTATGTCTGCAAAATAGTCGTCGAACATCCGAACTGCAAATAAGTGTGCGTCTGGTAGACTATCATCCAAGTTTCCTGCAGCTTCATCTGATAGTATGTGCGATAAATGATTTGGTCCTGAGTTAAATTTTTCTAGTTTCACAATCACCTCAAAGTCATATTCTTGGAACAACCATATCCATCAGCATATTCTCGTCCCCAACACTGGCTTGTTAACTAGGTCTCTCAATGTATAATGGTTTGTATACATATTAAAGTGAGATCCAATAAAGTAATGTCTAAACTTCCGCAAAGCGTACACCATTGCCTGACCTTCTCATTTTAGTATAGTTATGTTTTGTATATGATAGCTTCCTGCTTGCAAATGCAATTGGATGGTCTATATCTCCTTCACTTGGCTGAGCCAAAACTGCTCCCAATTCTATAGAAGATTCATCCACATGTACATGGAACTCCTTTTTCCAATCCAGAAACACTAGAATCAACACAGTGACCAGCTTCTACTTCAACGTGTCCAAACACTAATGGCATTCCTCATTCCATTGAAATTTAACTTCCTTCTTCAACAAGTTCTCCATAGGGGTCGTGATATGCGCATATCATCGGATGAACTTTCTATAGTATCCTGTATGACCCAATGTGTCTCTCAATTGTTGTACTGAAGTTGGTGGTGGAAAATAAACAATCACATATATCTTCATAGTATCAACTAACAATCCATGTTTACACAACACATGACCCATAAAAACTTCCAAAAGGCGCACAAAAAATACATTTCTTCAAATTCAACGAGATCTCGTACTGCCTACACCTATCCAACATTAAGAAAAAAGTTTCAACATGATCTTTCAATAGACTAAATACTATCTAATCATCTAAGTACACTTCTAAGAACTTATGATTGAACTCTTTAAAGGCTACGACAATTACTCTAGGAAATATTGTTGGCGCATTCTTCAACCCAAACGACATAAATGTGTACTAGTAACAACCCCATTTTGTTGCAAAGGTGGTATTATATCTTTCTTCTTGCACAATCTTGATCTGGTGGTATCTCGAGAATCCATTTGTAAAAAAGTAATCCTCTTGATCCCCTACATTTTCCAACACTTCATCTGTAAATGGGGTAGGGAACGTGTTATGTAAACAAACATCATTCAACTTTCTCAGATCTACACATATCCTGATTCCTCTTGTCTTCTTGTATTGAACTACCATTGGACTGATCCACTTTGATTCTTCAACGGGTTCTATAATTCTAGCTTCTAACATCCTGTCTATATTTTCCTTTACCTTATGCTTGTACTTCAGATTCATTCTATATGGTCTCTGCTTCACAATTTTGTCATATGGATTCAACAGAATCTTCATCTCTCCTAAATCCCCAAAAATCCATTTCATATATGAGAACTTAGTTGTAAATAGAGCCTTATATTCACGTAGTAAGTCGATAATCTTCTCGACTGTTTCATCGCTCCAGTAATATCCTATGTTCATGAACTTGGGATTATTTTATGTACCAATATTCACTTTCTGTGTCTTCAATGGTTTAGCGTACACCATAGATTCAAGATATGGTCCCTCTACTGCATGCTTTCCTTGAGTCTCTGGTATCTACAAATTCCTGGGGTCTTCATCCTCCGGCTCTGCTTCAACAACATTAGAACAGTCGAATACCTCCTCAATTGTTGCATAAAATATAGGTACACTATACATAGGTATTGATCCCAACAAGTCTTCTGATGAAAAAATATTATTCTTGATAACTTGCAAGGTTGAATCAACCAAAGGATCGTTATTTTAAAAACTAAACATTATCTTGAAGTTCCTAGTCAACTCTTCCCAATTCGTTGTTCCCCTGTGCACTTCTAGTTTTATGTACCAATTCTTCATAATTGTGTCCACTCTTTCTTAGGTACCTATATCCATGTCATGGTACACTTTGTAATATTTTCTGTAGGGAAAAATAATCTAGTATACTTCTGTATAGAATATTTGTTCTATGTCCCAAACCTGACCTATAGTAATCCTTTGCACTGTTGCCAATCTCTTATTCCATCCTTATATGTATCCCACCATCTAGTTGGAGTTTCTTTCAGTGCAAAATCTAACACTAATAATATTCGTTGATATGATATTTTCAATTCAAATTCTCCTATAAAATAAGCTACATCATTTAGTCCATCATACCTTGGAGGCTCACATATATCAGTTCTAATCCATCGTAATGCGTGGGTAATTCGAGCACATTTCCTTGTTGATACTTCAAGTAGTCTGTACTTTCAATTCTCTAGAGCCTCCTTTGAGTTTGACACACGATAACTAATACTCCACCAAATAAGTACACCCTCAGTTACATGATTCACATAATCATCCAACCACGTAGTCATATTATACATCTTATTGAGTTCTTTTCTCTTTTTTGGTTCTACAAATATTCTTCCTTCGGTGGGATCTAACGACGCAATAACCTTCAAGTCCTCTACTTCAAATACCATCTGTCTCTTTTTTAGATCATTGATATTATGGTTATCAAATTCCTAATCAATCCCCAATAGTACTGCATAAGGTGTAGTGCCATCTACTATTTCAATCTCTTCAAAGTCAACTACACTTTACACTCCATCAATATTGACATTTACCCCTATCGTCCTTCTAACTAGAACAATCTTATGCTGGTTCACTAGTATCAACTGGATAGGTGACCAAATCAACTTTGGTTGGCCCATCATCTCCCAAGTCTTCCTCAGGATGAAATTCACATCAGACCCTAGATCTAGAAGAATATTGTCCATGTCGTAATTTCTTATCTACACATTTAACCATAACTTTCTATTCGTTCTCCTCTTTCGGTGCACCTAGTTAACCAATCGGTGTGTGATAGTGATCTCTTTCTCTTGTGCACAATGGTCAATCATTCCATATAGAATACTCAAAGAAAACTCATCCTTCATTAATTGTAAGCAGCTTCTTAAAATATTTTCAACATACTTACCTTTTTATCTTGCTTTTTCGAATGGTCATAGATGAGAGGCATGTAATATACCGATGGTCTATCATACAAAGGTGGTAGGGTTGAAGTTGATGCTATCCATTATGATCCAACCAATTATTTTATTTCTTGCTGGCTGGTCTCTTTTTATTTTCTAGGATCAAATAATGGAAAAGGCTCCACTGCTTTCCTTACCCAATGGTGGATTATATTCCCTTGATTCATCACATCAGCCCCGTTTCTTGTCCCTATGAGCGTAACTGTCACTACTTTAGGTTGTTCTTCACACTCTTCAGCTATTATCATATGTACATTTGTGTTCCTCTTTTTTCCCATTTTGCGATCAATTGTGGGAAATCCTTTGTTGCATGGTCTAGCACTCTGTAATAAGTACATTTCGTTCCAATTGTCCACGTTGATTGCAGTTATAAAATATAATTGGTCCTTTTCCTCGACTGAATCCTCCTATTTCATAACCTCTGAACCCTCCTCTTCCTCCTTGGTTATATTATTTTGGAGTATTATATTATTGATACCCCCCTTCTTATTATTCTCCTTGTACTCTATATGCATTTTCAATGGGCTCTCTCATCAGATCAAATGCACGAAAATCCTTCTCTTCATGTCGCACTGACTTATAAAAGTTGAAAAACAGGTTCGTTGCGGTGCTTTGATATTTTTAAATTAATGGAAAGTTATGAGGTTGGTGACCCATCATCTTGCAAATCTCACACCATATCCATAATGGATTCGGGGCTCCTGTATTCAAATATTGTTGGAAATCTGGACATTCATTCTTATGGTGACCCTCTATTTTACATGTGGTACACCAGACTCCCTGTCGCTTTTATTTTCCTTTCGTAATTTCTTGTAACTAAATAGTCAACACTGCCAAGTTTGAGTTAACTTGAGCCATTCCTACGTTATTTTATCCTAAAGGGGATGCTTCCATTTTTCGTATCAATTTCTAAATCTTCCGATTGTGTCGCAATCTTCTGTTGCGTCAAAGGGAAGTGATGAGAAATAATCCTGTAATAAACCAGTCCCTATGTTGTTCATCCAGAATATAGAATGTCAACTGATCCTTTAGTATCTTAAATCTTTTATAATAGTTACACACTGATTCATTTACTATCTTCTTGATCTCCTTCAAATATGCAATGCACTGTGACTCAGAATTAGGTTTCTGAAATTCTTTCAATAGAGCCTGTCTTACATCCGCTCATGTTCTAGTTTATCTCTTAGGTGTAGTATTATGATATTTCATGTACCATATTAGTGCGCATTCTCTTAAGGTCATTTCCAAATGTGAAATATTTACATCATCATCCTTGATGTTCTTCAAAAATCATATCGTTTCATAAATAAAAAAATATTGTTATGGATCTTCTGAACTGCCCCCCTGAAAGAGAGGCATTCTTAAAGTGGTATCTGCTCCTACCATCGTGTTTTGCGTGGTATTCCTTCCTGATACTACTAACTGATTCCGACTCAGCATACTATTTCCACTGCTCTAAATACTTTTACTATTATTTTTACTTCCTCCATTAACTATAATTGACAAAGCTTTTGATCTTACCTCAGTTCTTGGTGACACACATGGGGTCATGGGTTCAATGCAGAGTATGATCTGAGTGGGATCCTCTTCTACTGGCCTAATATGACGGTATTTTCCTTTTTTGTTTCAAATTTATTTGATCTGGAGTATTACAACAATGTCTCTTTCTTCAATCTCACTGTGTTGTCCCTCTCTCTCAACCACAATCCTCTTCCTATTTGGCCTAAATATCTTACCACTGTGCAACACCCCAATCTCTTTTGTTGTCACACCCTCTTCCTCTCTCAGCATCATCAACCCATTTGTTCCTTATTCATTCTTCCCTACGATACTCAGACCATCCCCTGGTCATCCCCCAGTCCCCCTATGTGAACGAAAGTGCTTGGCTACTAAGAAAATCAGATTCCATCTTCATGACTCCCTTATCAAAAAAAAACATCTTGACCCAAGTAGATATTGACTTTAAGTATCTTCTGCGTAGACCCTTAAGGAATTGTCTTTCAGCAACACTATATGAGTGAGTACAATCTACAACAAATTCAATAACATAACCTCCCAACACATTATCCATCTAGTAATCAACTGCACATGATACCTTATTTCTTATAGTATTGACTTTTTGAATTAAATCAGAAGTCCAATTTCTAAGAACCTTAGTGTGATATCTTCCGATCTATTCAACAAATCTATGGATCCACTTTGCTAAAAAATTTGCAAAATCAACAAACAAAATTTCATGCAAATTTGTAAAAACATACCTGTGTAACCATTCTTCTACGTTGATCCATGGGTTTTGATGATGATCTATTTCAAACTCAATCTCCTTTGTATTCAACCATTCTATGATCTCTTTTTTATTCGACCTCCACATTCCCCTCATTCGAAGATATTTGTCTCGACAACGAAACCATTTGTTGGCATGCAATGGGTAGACCTGGGGTTGAAAATTAAATCACCAACAAATATGTAAAGATACCAACACTTTCGACATCACTTGAAAATAAGTGAAGTCTCACCCGAGGTACCTATGGGGACTGCAGGAACCATGTTTTCGCATTCATGGGGGAATATGAGACATTCATTCTAACCATTTACTTAACATGCATTCATATACTCTGTGTGCAGAACCATTAGATACATATTCATATTAACCATTAACCATCTAATAAATATGCGCAATAAACATAATAAACCAACACATCATGATGGAAAGCACATCATAACACATGAATTTAATGTGGTTCACCCCATCTGGGCTACATCCACAATGGTTGGATTCTTATATTATTCATTCATCTTTAGTTCTTACAATGGGTGCACACTACACTCATACAATAATCTTCAGTTAAAACCCAAACCTTCCCATGTCATTCTATGCTACACTGCAGACATATATCTCGATTGATATTCGACTCAGATCATATTCAACAAATCAAAAACTCATAATGAAATACTAGCAACGAGCCATCATTCAATCCTCGAACCCCTGAACAATGACCAACCTCTACCCCAAAAACCCATTACATTTTTATAGTATTACATTAGGGCTTAGCTCGTTACAAAGTGGACAAACTATCCCAAAACTCCTAACTAACTTCTTCCTTCCGCACACTGACTCTTGAAAATGCGATATATGTCTTCCACGCATGCTGCTCCTTTGTTGACTTGTCATGCAATTTATCTTGCGCAATTCCTAAAACTTACCCAAAATGACTTGCTCCAACACTTTCTAATTAATTAGCAAGCAACCGAAGAGTTGTACATTTAATCATAATCTGAGGTCGTATCTTACTTACGAACTATCATGCACCGTATATGAAATAGTAGTGTTGTTTTTGCTAGAGGGTTGTAGTATTTTTAATGTAACAAGTCAATGATTTAAGATACTTAATTAAGTCACCGAACTAGTCTATTTCCCGAGTTGCAACAAAAGTATATATCACTCTTGCATGAAATAGAAGTTGCATTTGCAAAATTGTAATCACACTTGCATAAAGTAAATCACACTTGCGGAAATTGAAATCATACTTTAAGAAATTAAATCACAATTACAAGAATTGAAATCACACTTGCGGAAATTGAAATCACACTTGCGGGAATTGAAATCTATACTATGATTTACTGGTGACTTGCTCAAGTATATTGAAGATCCTGTTTTGTTGTGACAATTATGTGTTCGCACATTTGACGTTAATCCAATATAGTATAAATCCCAAGCTACTGAAGACTACATATATCACAAATTTGAAAGCAATAAAAAAGGTGAAGTTGGGAGCGGAGTTGCAACAACATAGCTACAACATGAAATA
>JASDQU010506080.1:15069-29259 GCA_032191745.1 Picea mariana | reverse complement strand
CTTGATGCATTAAGCATAATCGCTTCACGGGCTCTCCCCCATGTGATTTGTCCTGAGCTAACGTGTAAATATAGGCCTGCAACTATGCACTGGGTGCGTAGAGCACTCTTCTTCCCTCATGGGTTCCCTCCTTGGTTGGACGCTTGGTTTTTAGGTTTTGGGTGTTGGTGTGCAGCACACCTCACCTTGCCCCCATGGGCTCCTCCTCCGTGTGGCTTTGCGCTTGTGCACATTATCATTGCATCTCCTGTATCTCAAACAACATGGCCTTGCCAAGTGACTGGTGGTTGGAGCCACCATCAGCATCATGCGAGGCTTATTTATCCATAGAACCATCACATAAATTTTCTTCCATGTGATCTGGGGCCGTGGATAGCAATACACCGACACCACTGCCTAGCCATAATAATCATAATTATCCATTCTCTATTGAGTATGAGCAATTGTGATGATCCCGAGTGAGAAAGGAGGAGGAGGAGCTTCCCTTGAGTGGAAGTTCTTGCAAGTTTTCGGTGAACGAGTGGTGGGAAAAGAGATTCAAGAGGTAAACAATTTGGCTTTTTCTCAGAGATATGGTTGTAGGTCTGGGCCTTTTGGTTTTACTTGGACCACCAATTGTTGTAGAAATAATCATAATTGTGCAGGCATAAATGTATGGATTTTACGACAACAAGTGTATAATGATATGTGACACCTTGATTCAGCAACAAGAGGAAAAGTTGAGACAACCATCGGTATCGATAAAGGTTTCCATGTAGAGATAACGTTGGTCAACTCAATTGGAAGCAGTGGGCACTTTGCAGATGTGGAGAGATTCATAGTTTGTAGATACGATGGATGTGGGTAGATTCATAGTTTGTAGGCACAAAACGATGAGGTATAAAAATACATTATGCCACCTGAACATCCTTTTCATTATTCCCGAACACTGAATGCCCTCAAAATGTTCGTGAATATGGTAATGAAAAAATACTTTTTGCACTAGGAAACATTGTCTCTGAAATACTCAAAAGGATACATATCAAGCCAAAAACTCTTCTCCATTCATAAAATCACATTGGTTCTCCTCCGAAAACAATAATCATCACCCGGTGCCATAAATGTCAAGACTCAGTATTCTCAATTTGGCTCTAGTTTTCTCTAAGGGGGGATGGTAGAGTAATTCATTTCATTAGAGTGCAAACTCCTATATCAAAATTTTCTCGATCTAGTGTCAACAATAATGTATCTTTCAGTATGCATTTTTAACACTAGTTTTACCATTTTTCAATTTTTTTTTTCTTCATTAGAATTAGGTTCTTTGCCCTTCACTTTGCTCATAGATTCACCACATGATAGGCACAATCTTAGTTCAATCCCGCTGCCATATTCTAAATCATCTGGAGAGGTAGGATTCTAGTTGAAGTCTCTAACGTCTCCCACTATAGAGTCCCTNACTTCAACTTTGTCATAACAGATCCATGCCTTTTAGACCACCCAATAGTGTATGCACGCCAAGGTTTTTTTTTGAAGATGTCAGGTTATTCCACAGAAGAAGTGGTTGGTAGGAATGTTAGGTTTATTCAAGGACCGGATACCGATAAAAGAACTGTTTTGAAGATTTGAGAAGCTATTAGAGAAGAGAAATCCTGCCAGGTTAGTATTTTGAGTTATAAAAAGATTGGCACAACCTTCTGGAACCTTTTCCATTTGGATCCAATGTTCTCTGAGGGGGATGGTAGAGTAATTCATTTCGTTGGAGTGCAAACTCCTATATCAAAATTTTCTTGATCTAGTGTCAACAATAATGTATCTTGCAGCATGCATTTTTAACACCAGTTTTACCATTTTTCAATTTTTTCTTTTCCTTCATTAGAATTAGGTTCTTTTTCCTTCACTTTGCTCGTAGATCCACCACATGATAGGTGCAAGCTTAGTTCAAGCCCGCTGCCATATTCTGAATCATCTGGAGAGGTAGGATTATGGTTGAAGTCTCTAACATCTCCCATTATAGAGTCCCTGGTATATGGTTTCACAACCTACTTGGTTCCAGGACCTATTTTTTTTTTTTTTTTTAACTATTTGTTTGTTTAATTGAAGCAAGTGTTAAAATTCACTTAATACTTCCACTGTGTAGAATATTATACTACTTTACTTTCAAATGGGCATATTGTTTATATATAGATCTGTGTAAATAAAAAAAAAAAATGTGTTTTTGGCTTGCAGGCCAGGTGGAGGTGGAGCTGGAGCTTGGCCCAGATTTATATCTAATTAAGGGTTTCAAGGCCCCTGGGCTGCTTTCAATATATCTATATATATACCCTTTACAGATTATTTAGGGTTGTTTAATTTCTAGGTGGGTACGATTCCATTCCTAAATTGGGTAGGTGGGTAGGCCCTGGTCCAAGTTTTTAAACCAGGGCTCTGATACCATGTGTAAGGTCTCTGTCTCCACAGAGCCTTATAAAACACAAGCTAAAATAAAGAATAAAGAAATTAGATCTTGTACAATTTAATCATCAACTTATAATCGTTTATTATTCAACATAAATTTTATTTATGAACAGCATGAAAATAAATTTATGTAACAACCACATAACACAACATATTCATGAGAATACATACCTCTGTCTAATGCTATTTCTCCAATCTCCGTCTTTCCTCACTGCTGCTCTGCCCAAACTCTGCCCAAAACCGAATCCTTCCTCCCTTCCAGCTAGGAACAGAGCCTATCCGGCCCTAGCACCAGGATTCCTGGCCCCTGAGCCGAAAACTCCCAGCAACCGATGCACCCCTGCAACAGTCCACCCAAATGCCAAACCAGAAAATACAAACTAGAAAACATAGTCCCTAATCTGAGAAAAAGCTTCCTTTCCCCAAAGTTTCCCAAAAAAAAGTCCTCTTCCCCGAATGCCTCTGCCCCCTCATATCCTCCTGCCATTCACCTTCCTTTAATGCCACCCACCTTATCCCTCCATTCAATACCCTATCTCTCCATTCAATGCTTTATCCCTGCATATGTAAAGTTGTCTAATAATAAATTAAAAGTTATTAAGCCTTTAATTTGTTACCCAAACATTAAATGTGTTAATTAATCAACATATATTAAACAATTAATAATAATAATTAATTAATTAATTAATATTATTAATAAATAATCATTATTTAACTAATACACATTAGGACAATTAATTATTTAATTAACTATACTTGATAAACCTTAAGCAACTATTTAACTAGGGTTGTTACACCCAACCCGCAGAACAAAGGATAGAGAAAATACAGACCACCTCAGGACAACCAGTCCAGGCTGCAAGAAAATAAGGACACCAGAAAGACAAATAAAGATATTAGGAAGTGGTGCAACTTCCATAAGATCCCCTACCATAACATTTTTGATTGCTGCTAAAAGAAATCGCTAGTGGCTGAGGTTAAAGCCTCTGAATTAGATGCGGGCTCTGACTTTGAGTTAGAACCATAAAGGGGGAGACAAATTATTGATGCAGAACCCAGTGCTACCATTGCTACCACCAAGTTCTAGCCGGGTGAACTAGATGAGGCAGAGGAAGGCGAGCACATTTTTCATTCACAGATGTGGGTGAAGGGTACCCCTCTGCACTTCATCGTTGATAGTGGTAGCCAAAAGAACCTCATCTCAGTAGAGGTTTTCAAGTGACTCACCTTGCCGACAACATTGCACCCTCATCCCTACACCATCGGATGGCTCCCCCAAGGAAGCGACATTCACATCAACCAACAATGTCGCCTGTCATACGACATCAATCCCTTCAAAGATGAGGTATTGTGTGATGTTTCCCCTCTCGAAGTTTGTAATGTTATTTTGGGCCAACCATATTTATGGAAACACCATGCTATATATGAGTCTAGGCCTTAGAGTGTTATTATTACTTTGAATAAGAAATTTTACAGGATACCAAAGGTAGTCCCACCTAGTTCTATTTCCTTGATCTATGCCAAGCAATGCAGGAAGGTCATCTCTCAGACGGGGAAGTTTGTCTTGTTTGTGATTCACTCTAAGAATGAGCAAAAGATTGCAGCCACATCTAGGGTCACTGCATCCGACCTCTCCACACAACAGAAGAAAATGGATAAGGTCATGGAAGCATACTCATATATCTTCTCCTCACCTACTAGGGTACCTCTACGCTATCAGGTCAAGCACCCTATCGATCTGACCCTCGACACACCGCTTCCCAATGTGCCAGTCTACTGTTGCTCTCTGTTAGAGAACTTCTCCACAAGGGGAAAATCCATTCTAGCTCATCACCTTGTGGGAGCCCAATCATGCTGGTTTAAAATAAATATGGAACCTGGCGACTTTGCATGGATTACCAGGCTCTGAATAAAATCATAGTCAGAAACTAGTATCCAATTCCCCTAATCGACGACCTCCTTAATAATCTCATGGTAGCCAAATACTTCAATAAGATTGATCTGAAGTCTGGCTACCAACAGGTCCCGATAGAACAAACAGATGTATGGAAGACCACCTTCAAGTCAAAGGAAGGTCTTTTCGAATGGTTGGTTATGCCCTTTGTCTTGAAAAATGCTCCAACCACTTTCATGAGGATGATGGATGATATCCTGCGACCATTCACCAATAATTTTGTAGTGGTGTATCTGGATGACATTCTCATTTACAACAAGACTTGGGAAGAACACTTGCAACATATTCAACAGGTTTTGCACACCCTGTAGTAGCACAAGCTATACGCCAACTTAGAAAAATGCTCCTTCAGCATGGACAAGGTCCATTAACTATGCTACATCGTTGATCATCATGGTGTACATGTGGATCCAACAAAGATCCGAGTCATCCGTGACTTTCCAACCCCAACCACACTCATTGAGCTTCATAGCTTCTTGGGCCTTGCCAATTTCTACCACAGGTTTGTGTTGGGATTTTCCCATATTGCATGGGCCCTCAACCAAGTAACCAGGCATGGTGGTAAGGAGAAATTTGTGTGGGGCCGGTCCCAACAACAAGCGTTCGATGATCTAAAGAAACACTTGTGCTCAACCCCTATACTTTCACTATCGGGCCTGCAACAACCCTTTAAGATTGAGACAGATGCTTTAGACTATGCTGTGGGCGTCGTTCTCACTCAGCACGACCACCTCATGGCCTATCATAGTGAGACACTATCAGATGTTGTCTGTAAGTACCCTACTTACGAAAAAGAAATGTACTCCATTGTGCAAGCCTGTTGCCAATGGAGGCATTACATTCTTGGGAATGAGATAGTAATCCACATTGATCATAAGCCACTATAGTTCATGCAGACACAGAAATTTGTAGAATGACCGCCATCAGAAGTGGTCCACATACTTGTAGAAATTCCACCTCAACACCAAGTATAAAACAGGAAGCACCAACCACGTCGCTGATTGCCTCAGCAAACCGCCAGCCATGACACTCACCACGGTGCTAGAATCTTGTGGCCATGAGACCTATGGATCGCCCCAACTCTATGAGACAGTCCCATACTTCGCCACTACCTACCAAAAGTTGGGCGTACACATAGTTTTCACTAATTTCCATCTTCAGGATGGGTTGTTGTGTCATCTGGGCCATATTTGCGTTCCATCAAGAGAGCGAGTGAAGCTAATCTGGGAAGCCCACTACAATCAGGTGGCAAGACACTTCAACGTCGAAAACACAGTGGCAATGTTGTAGAAACATTTCTACTGGTTGAAACTTCGATAAGAGGTCAACAAGTATATTAGGTCCTGCACTGCCTACGCTATTGCCAAACCGACCACTAAGAAACAGGGCATGTACACCCCTTTGCCTACTCTTGAAAGGCCATGGGAATCCATCTCCATGGACTACATGTCAGACCTCCTGTCCACCAAGCAGGGAAATGACTGTGTTTTTGTGGTTGTTGATTGATTTTCTAAGATGGCGATTTTGGCCGCCTGCAAGAAGGGCATCACAACGGAAGCCACTGTCAAGCTCTTCTTTGAACGAGTCTAGGTACATTTTGGAATCCCATAAACCATTGTCTCAGATCGGGACATTCAATTTCTCAGCACATTATGGTCGATCCTATGGTCACTGTTGGACACCAAGCTCAACAAATCCACTACCTTCCACCCCCAGATAGATGGCCAAACCGAGGTCGTAAATCGAATGATCATGCATATCCTACACATGCATAATTCCAAGCACCCTCACACATGGGATGAGAGTCTTCCCTTTGTCCAACATAGCTATAACTGAGCCTTGCATATCTCAACTGGCCACATCCCCTTTCAGGAGGGGTTGGGATTCCAACCATTGGGTCCCATAGATGTTGCACTACCCCTTGCGGTCACCTCGACTGACTTATCTCCTGCTCCAATTGAAGCTGACAAAGCCACCTGATTCATTAAGAGGATCCAACACATCTTTCAACAGGCTTAGGATATCCTACAGAAGTCCAATGACAAGTACAAGCAGCGCCATGATCAACATTGGGTGCCACATAAGTTTCAGGTGGGAGACAAAGTTTGGTTGCATTTGCAGAAATAACGCCTTACCGAACCCCATTGGAAGATTTTCCCACTCTGTTATGGGCCGTACACCATCACCAAGGCTGTGGGTGATAATGTTTTTGAGCTCAACATTCCTCCTTTCCTTGGCTTGCACCTAGTGTCGAATGTGGATCTCCTTCGACCTTATTTCCCACCATTATTGGACACTTCAGAGATAGAAAAACAATTGACACCAACATAGCTCAACCCCGACTGCATACAACAAGCATCCAATGATCAGATTGTGGACAAACAGGTCAAGGAACTAATACATATGACCAAATTTGCCACAATTTTTCATTTCTATTACCACACATATCCATCACACTTTCCATGGAAGCAAAGACTATTTTTCATCACTATTGTTTTGTTGCTATATCCATGAACCAGGTGGTCATGGAAACAATGAAAAAATTATCCCTCCATGTGTCATCACCATCAAGATAGGCTTGCCTTATAAATTTTGGCAATAACGACGAAACTTCGTTGCAATAGGGACGATAAACCGTGCCATGGTAAAAATATTACCAACAGATTACGATGCAGATGCCATACATGCGACACAAAATTGTAGAATGTTCCGATGAAAAAGTGTGTCAATAGCGACGAAAATGTTTGGCACAGACAAAACTTACGGTGCAGATGCTATATGTGCAATGCAAAACCATGGTAAAGTGAGACGAACTTGTGTCGCTATTTCCATGCTTGTGTCAAAAAAATCCTTGCCTTGTGACAAACTATCGTCGATATTGCCACACTTCCTTTAAGTCTTAATAAAAAAAAATCTACATGAGATATGGTATACCATATTACAATGTAATATGGTATACCATATTACATGTAATATGGTATACCATATTGAGAAGTTGTATGTTGGGATTTGTGATTCGTGATTGACCCATAGCCTTGTGGTTGAGTCATTCCCTTAACAAAAAAATGAAGGTTACTCACGCTCATATGAATGAAAGAAATCAAAGTTGTTCCCACAAAATAATTGACAATTAATTAACACAAATATGCACACTACCAAATTCCATTAAGTGGATTCATGTAGAGACTAAAGATCCACTAGTGTTTAATGGAACAACTAATGCCACAAAGTTTATGGAACACATAACTTAACACATCATGTTTGAATAGAGGGTATAGACATTGGATATCACTTTGGTATATATCCTTGAATGATTTGTGGGAATTTCATTATGAACTTTGGACTCACGAGAAGATATAGTAGGACTAGGAACCTACTAGACATAAGGTTTGTGTTGACCCATGTTCCCATCCACCGATCTTGATATGATCTGAAAGACTTTGAAAGTCCAAGTCATAGGGACTATGAGGGGATATATATATATATATAAGAGTAGTGTAACTTAGTGGAATGTATATTGGATCTCGTAGAGGCACATAAACGATGCCTACAACAGCTCAATGAATTGGATGAAACATGCCTGTCCGTCTTGGAGTGCACAACTGTCATTCAGAAACAGAGAGAAAACTGGCATGATAAACATATCAAGAAGAAATCCTTCCAGAAAGGTGATTGGGCTCTCCTCTATGATTCCAGATTTCAAGATTTTCCTGGAAAATTACAGACAAGGTGGCTAGGACCCATATGAAATTAATGAATTTCATGATAATGGCACTGTCACTTTAATTACCATCGACGGGTCTAGGTCTCCCTTTTTGGTCATTGGACACCGACTACGACTTTACCATCAGCCGCCTTCAAAATAATCCTTCTTCCAAGAAGTAACTAAGGACCCTACTGTTCATATTTTGGCTGGATGGGAAGGTAACCCAGTAGCCTCAACTCCATAAATGATGAATTTTTTTTACTGTATATATTGTATATAGTTTTTTTTTACAGATTTGATTGAGTTTTTAGCTCTTCTTTTTTTTAGGAAAGTCATTTGAGAAAATACAAACCAGAAAAGATGACTATAATGAATATAATTAAACACTCTTTTATGTTCTTTACCTTTATCCCGCGTTGAAAAAACTCAACAAATATAACCCTTGTTTTTACAAAAAAATGAACATTCTTATAGACCATCTAATACTTTGATTATTGCATAAACTTACCCATAGTAATTGAATGAATTTGGTTGATGAATAATCAATTAAACGATTATTCAAAACAAAATGATTGTTGTTCCTTTGAAAAGAACGATTGATGTTACCTTCATATGATCATTGTTTCCTTTGCAAACCATTGTCATTCCTTTTAAAAAGAATGATTGTTGTTCCTTTGTTGTTCCTTTCACGATTTTTTTCTTATTGTGGCTCCTTTGCTGTTCCTTTTAAAAAGAATGATTGTTGTTCTGATTGCTGCAATGGCCTTTGGCATTTTTTCGTCAAAGGACAAGAGATCTCATCACGAGTCGAATTGCTCACATAGGTTACAATCTAGTGAGTGGCATTATCATCATTTGGCTACCAAACCAGGATAATGGTCTTCTTTGGAAAAGACAATTCAAACCATTTATTAAGGATACAGGCTCATCTATGGGTTAAAAGGCAACCTGTTGAGGCTATGGACGCCTGCTAGAAGCAGTGGCTCTGCCTGTGGTATCGAAGTATACCTTAAATACGCCAAGTTTTAGTGTGTTTTTAGATTTCCTTTTCTAAACATTGAGGCTATTATTCCATATATATCTAATAAAAAAAAGGGGAGAGTAACAACGTTATGATTTGTGGAAAATTTTAACATGTGAACAAATTTAAAATCATTCAGAATCCTTTTCCTCAAACAGTTTCTACCATGGGTACAATAATTAGAATTTACCACACAAAGTGATGATTATCATTACTACCGTTAAAGTGCTTGATTGAAAGTTATTAATGATTGTCTTTTCCAGCGGTGGTGACGGCATAGCAATTGCACCTCACAGTCACTCCCTGCCATTATTACACTCGTATGTTTGACATTCGAGGTCAACCTTTCCATTTATGGGGGGGTAGATGCCCGACACATTTACCGATAGATTTCAATGAATGCAGTAATTACGAAAATGCACATTTTTCTATATACACACAATGTCGTTCTATATTTACTATGTTTGTTGTTTTCAAAAATCTAGTTGAGTTAAGCTGCAACAAGGAACGTTAGTTGTCCTCACCTACTTACAAAAATACGGGAGGCCGAAGTGTGCGATGGGAACCAACACTCTTATAGGTAATTGAGCATGCAAGAGAAATCCTACACCTTCTAGGGTGGATAGAGTACTTCAATCGGTTTCAGGGATACGATATAGCCATCATGATAGAATTCTTTCAGAACTTGCAGGGAGAAACCTCCATGGTTTGAGATATACGAATTCCAGTCACTCAGGAAATCGTAGCAGAGGTTACAGGCCTTCCTAACACATGAATACAATGTTATGGAATATATACAATGCTTAAAGAAGATGTAGAATCCTTCGTAGAGCCTGGAGAGGAATTGGATAAAAAGGGAAAGGGATTTAACCCCAACACTCTCAGCGAACCCTAGAAAGAATTGATAGGTGTCATACAGAGGTATATCACCTGCGATGAAAGATATGATGTGATCCACCCATGCCACCTCAAATTACTAACTGTGCTCAAACAACAGTTAGTAATCAATTTACCATTTTTTCGAAATGCTATGTTACATGAGGTCGCTATAAGACACAGAAGTAAAAAGATCCCATTACTATCATCAACCACCATGGATTGGTAAAACTGATAGTAAATAAGGCCCTAATTCAAACTCAAATGACCCGGGGGGATATTATTGAGGCCAATAGGCCCTTACAATTAGAGCAACCTGAATTACAACATGAAGTCCCAACCTAGGGAATCGAAGTAGAATAGGAAGGGGAATCTACTACCCAAATGGAAGCTCCGCCTCCTCAACCTGAAGTCAATCTAGACCCCATCCAATTTTCAGAGACTCAGACCTCACAAGCAAAGGCATCAACGAGGAAGAGAAAAAGAGCAATGGCTGCTCCTAAATCTCCCATTGAAGGGAAAAGAAGAAGCAGACGGATAAGATGTCATGAAGAAATTTAGGATACAACAGAACAACCTGAAGAAATTCAGAATACAACAGAACAACCTGAAGAAATTCAGGACATAAAAGAGCAACCCTTACAGGGAGATGTTTAGGGAATTGAGCAGACATGACAAACACCGCAAGTAAACAGTCAGGAAGATACCCAGCCAACATTGGGACACTTCATAGAACACTTTTTGAAAATATATGAGGTAGAGATAGCTAAGGTTTTAGGGAGTTTAGGGACCTCAATTAGCAGAGACACAAACATGCCAGAAGAAAACCAGGCGCTGACCTCTCCTTCTAACCCCACTGAAGATTTTCCTGACACTGAGATGTCACTCCCAGATGATACAACACAAGACGAACCTCATAATGAGGTAAATACCCTTGTAGGGAAAGAAAAAGAGCCACTATTGACAGATCAAGGTGAGGAAAATCTTGACAACTCACAGAAACAGAGATCAGGAAAAAGCCATAGTAGTATTAGAAAGTTAAAACGTGAGAACAAGTTGTTGAAGAGAAGGGTTAAGAAGATTAAAGTGTTAAAGAAGAAAGTTGGCAATCTTAAGGAAATTATCAAGGAATTAAGAAAACAACTAAAGAAAGATAATAATATCCATGAAAGAAAGAAGACCAAAAGACATAGAGCACAGGGAAGGAACCCTCTTCTTAGGAGGGCATTCCAAACAAGTTCTTTAGGAACACAGACAGAGCTGCATATCCTTGAAGAAACGGTAGAAATGGAGCTTCAGACTGAGACTGCAACAAGAGAAGGGGTAGATGTTCAAAATGAAGAGGAAATTCCATTGGGAGCATATGAAACAGAGGCTCAACCAGAAATTCTAGGAGGAACAATTACTCAACCTAAGGAAGTAATTCCCACTCCTCTGGAGACCACAAATACAGAAACTCACACAATAATTCCAGTAATGAATGAAACAACCTGTCAGAATGAAGAGGTATCTCAGTTTCAGGATCAGAGTGCCATCATTGAAAGACTAGAATTATAACTGGTACAAGCCCAACAGGCCTTGACCCAGACCAGAGATGAAATGGTGACCATGACAGAGCACAGAAGAGTTGTTAAAAATCTCAAAACCATTTCATCCATGGAAAATGAGACATATGCTGAGCTGACTAAGGCTCAAGGGAAGACAAAGAAGGTACAAGGTCAACTGGAAAAATCTTTGGAGAAAATCAAAGCAATTTGTGATATCTACATTGATGCAATATATTATAGAGCTCCTGCTACCAATTATACTTTTTTTTTTATTATAACGCTACCTGTTGCTGAGGGTGAAAGCTATTCGAGCAGGTAAACCGATTAAATTCACCACTATCTCTGAGTTTGTGTCTTGTTTTAGGGAGCAGGAAGAGAAAGTACAATATTTTCTGTGTGAACTATACTTCCATAATTTCATTTTGGAAGACAACAATAGATATAATCCTGGTCCCTTTATTGGGGACATCCAATTGCAAGCATTCCTATCCTTCACTAAAAATCAAGTCAGGTGGGCCAAGGCCCACAAAGCTTTCATGAAGAGAGAAAATGGGTTAGATCTTTGGGTTAGGGGGGAACCACCAAAGTCTTTTCTAGCTATCATGCGACATAGGACATTCATGAAAAGGGATGGAGTGAAAATCTCTTTAGGTCCTATTCATCAACAGGTTATACGATCAAGCATAGCATATTTTAGGGAACTCAAAGAAGAAGATCTTGCTAGCTCCAAGTTAAGATGGGATGTCTCCCCAGTTGAAGTAAGGGTTAGAGAGCCCTTTGGTTTCAAGAACTTCTTTACAACCACCTTCAGAATATAAAGATATGCTAGAATGATACAGGAGGAAGGACCTGCCTGGATTGGGTGTAGATATAATCCCCCTATTATCTGGTTTCCTCCATAGGATTACCAGAGAGATTATCAAATTAATAAAAAGAGGGAAGACATTGCTTTTGGTGAACTCAGAATAAAGAATGGGTTCAGGGCACCTGTTGAACCAACTTTTCCTCCTTACAACATCACTGCTTTGCATGTAAGAACTTAGCTTGCATGAGGACATGCAAGAAGGTAAGCTGGGGGGTATGTTGGGTTATGAAAAGGTACATATATTCTCCTCATTTCCATGATTTATGACATCATCTTGACTGACTTTTCTGTTACGTAGGAATCAAATAGGATAGGAAATGACTAAAATGTCTTCTAGAACTATCATTGATTTGAAGTTCATAAATTCTAAAATATGGTTGGAATTGTTTGATTTTGTTACAGGAATGGGTAAATCTTGGTAAAGTCGTGATAGCAGAAGAGATTTCGAAGATGCGCAAGCTATTGGAGGCTAAAGATATGGAGCATAAAGCAGTTTCAAGAGAGATTAGTTCTCTATTTTGTAAACTTCAAAAATAGTGATAGCGATCCTGGGGATCTCTCGATCCTCAGGATAACTTTATTTTCCCATATTTTGTAATATATAAAGAGTAGTGAATCCTGGAAATAATAATAGAAGAATTGTATCTAAGCATTCCGAATTTAGAATTACTCTGCGCAAACAGTTTCTATAAATGTTGTCTTAGTTATGGAATTACTAAATATTTTGAACGTTTCCATCATTTTCATATACTAAGTTCCTAGTAGTAGTTCTTCTGAGGACTGAGGGCCCAGTCTGAAGGAGTTACTGTCTTAATCTATATTTTATCAGTTTGATTTTTGTTTCAAACTTTAAATCTTTTTTATCATCGTTACGATAATGCATAAGCATGTTAATGTTTTGATATTGTTTGCTTGTAGAAGATAGATGCTTTGCACGTTAATGTTTTGATATTGTTTGCTTGTAGAAGATAGATGCTTTCCTTTGAATGTTGTTGATTGCTATTCCAGATTCCAATTGATGTAGTTTACTTCTTGACAGTTCCTTTCATTTTCACACGCGTTGTTCCTTTCAATTAAATTAGCAATTGTTGTTCCTTTCCGTTAAATTAGCATTTGTTGTTTCTTTCACTTAATTAGCGTTTGTTGTTCCTTCTACTTAGTTAGCATTTGCTGTTCAATTACTGTTCTGTCTCAAATTACAATATTTAGTTACTTATTTCCAGTAGATTAGATAGTCATCAATAGGTCAACTTGTTTTTATAGATCCAATTCCGATTTCTTAATTAGATCAATTCATGCCTTTAATATCAGATTCAATTCTTGTCCCTTAATTAGATCAATTCAACAATTTAATTCATGCCTTCAATTCATAACACATTATAGATCAGATTTCAATCATGTTCAGTAGGATCTTAGCTTTAGAAACTTAATGAATGTGTGAGGAACTTGATTGTTGATAAACTTAGATTTGCTACGCGATTTTAGCCTCTACGAGCTATCTGCATAGACTTTGATGATATTCTTGAAATAGAAGATGAATCCTCAGGTTGATAAATTAATGTTAAACTAAGGTTGTTTTTAGGACATCTTTAGAGCCCAACAATTAGCAATGGATGGGATTCTTGACTACTATGTGTTGGATCATGAATGATAGGTGGTGCTCTAGGAATCCCATGATGGACATAGAAACATACATTATAGTGAAAAGACACAACTATCACAACATACATTACAATGAGACATGTTGGATGCAAGTATTCAATTCAAGGCTAGAGTGCACTCTCCACT
>JASDQU010506080.1:0-14211 GCA_032191745.1 Picea mariana | reverse complement strand
TCAAAACGAATGAGAGCATAGCCCTCATCGTTGCAAACCCAACTTAACTCATTTCATCTCAAACGGACATTGGGAGCAAGAGATATTGCGATCTGTTCGAATTGTCAAATAGGCAAAAAAATGGACGCTGACTGTGCAGTTCGTACAGTCCGTACATGCTGACGTGGCAGGGCCGTACGACCGTACACTGATGTGGCATGTGCTGACGTGAAAGATTCTGATTGGCAGATGTGGTCAAATTAGGCTGTGACACATGGCATCATTTTCGTCAATGGTAAGGTGCCATGTGGCCCAGTCATGGGCTGCCACGTGACACCCCTTTATTGGCTATTGGTCTATTGGTTTGTTAATCAAAATTTTATGGGTCCGTGGGGGTCGAACCCCGGACCTCCCCTTTTGGCATCGTGCTTTGGTAGAGTGTGGGCTACCACTAGCCCACACGGTGGTTCTTACTAACTATATGCCTTGTAAAATATTTAAAGTCGAGCTATGTTGTAAATGGAGGGGGGTCAGGTCGGGGCTTAGCCTCGACCCACGATTCTATGCTATGAAACATATGTCCATACCCGTTGTAAAATAGCGTGCAGAGTTTTTAAATGTAGTTCAAGGCTATATGCCTAACCACATGTGACCACAACTAGGAGCGCAGGGGGGAGTTGATACGGTTGGCACGGTTTCAACGGTTAGCCCTTTTTCTTATTACGCGAGGTCATATGACCTTCATGTGCCCGAGTGCTAGGCGGTTAGGGGCTGGCATGCCCATAACCATCCTACAGTTCACACCGTTGGTGTGGTTGCTCCCGGTGCCAGGTTTTTGCACTTAAATAAGCGTGTGTGCAGGGTTCAACGTACAGGAGGTGCGTTTTGGCGAACCAGAGACAACAAGCTTGAAGGAAGAGAATGGCAGGAAGCCTATCTTCTTCATTTTTTGGCCAAATGAGGTGTTGTAAAAGCCCAACTAGGGGTTTTTGGATGTTCTGAATCCATTGGCATTATTTTCACAACCATTTGAAGACTTCTTTTGTAGGTTTTTTTAACCATTGAAGTTTCAGGAAGCTCTAGGGAGCTTGAAGCCCTCATTGATTGAGGTCATGTTTTGGTGAGTCCAAGTTTGTTTTATGTGACTCAATAGTCATTTTTGGCTAATTTTTATGCTCTGAACACATTGGGATAGGTTTCATAGGCTTTTGAGGACTTTTACAGGTGTTTTTTCCAAAGAGAAGCTTAGGGAAGCTTAAGGCCACATGTAGAAGAGGTCATGCCCGGATGAGCCATGATCCGTTTTCAGAGTTTTATTAGTCATTTTTGGGGTTTTTATGTATTCTGATCCCAATGGTATAGTCTGTTTTTCCATTGGAGTTGAGCAGCAGCTTGTAAAATAATCTTTGACAAATTAATCCCAGAGAGCCAAGTCCATTGATGGAGGCTCAAGGAGATGTAGCCCGGAGAGGGGTGAACTCCTTTATCATGTTGTTATTGTTGTGAGTTTGATGGTTTATTTGCTGCAAGTTATGTTGTTGTGTTTTTATTTGAAGCACATATTTAACCATTTAAAATAACATTTCCTCACACATGAACATTTAAAAGAAGAAGCATAAACTTGGCACATAATTCATCTTGCATATTTTAACACATGAAGCAAGGTCCTGTAAAGTTTGATTTTAATGAAGTAGAGGGTGCTTGCATAGCATAACAAGTCAGCCTTCTATTTTCAGATCAGGTGGTATCAAAGCATAGTTTGTTTTGCTCATGTGTTTGCCATTGATAGCTTGAGATTTAGCTGTTGGTATTTGTGCAAGTTTTGTGTTGAAGTTGGATATCTTCCAAGGATGGAGGAAGCTTCAAGCATTGATAGTTCTCATACATCTTCAAGATCAAAGTTATTTGACAAAGAGATGTTGAAGGAAATTCTAACCATGAGAGATTTGATGAAAGAGATGTGTGAAGACATAAATGAGAGCATTGCCCTTGAAGAGCAGTTGATGGCCATGAAGAAGGAGAAAGACCAGCTTCTTGAAAAGTTGCATGAGATGGAGAATCAACTCCATGAGGCAGAGGAAACCCTTACCAAGTACATGCATGAACATAAGGTATGAAATGCTATTTTATCTTCAAATTCCTCTCAAGATGAATGTTTTGGTGTTTTTGAAAATCACACAAGAGGAATAGGGTCCAAGTTATTGTTAAAAATGGGCTATGAAGGTAGAGGTTTGGGTAAGCATGCACAAGGCATTGTTGAGCCTATTGTTGTTGAAGAGAGACCCAAGTATTGTGGTCTTGGATATGAATGAAAAGATGGAGCAAATTCCGAAGTCGAGGAGACAAGGGAAAAAGTTCCAAGAACAAATTTTGTTTCAAGTTCACTTTCTCAAGAAGGCTATAAAGGTGAAAGTTCAAGAACTTTTGTTGAAAGTTCAATCCCTCCAGCATGCAAGGATTGTGTTCAAGATGAATGAAAATGTGTGAAATGAAAGAGTTGTGACAGTGATGAGGACAAGAACAGATTTGTTGGTCTTCAAAGGACAGCTTGTAACTCTTCATATTCACCTCCTCAAAGAGGTGATAAAGGTGAATGTTCAAGGTATAATTCTGCTTATCATTCAGTTGCTTTTGATTATGTTAAGCATGATAAATTTGTATGTAAAAATGGAAGAAATAATCCATGTACATATTGTGGTTTATATAACCATCATGTTTCAAAATGTTGGAAAATATTGGCCACTTTCAGGAAACTTTACAAGCAAAGACAACGTGAAAAGAGGATGCAAAAGATTTGCACTCATTGTCAGAAGTGGGGTCATCTTATTGACCAATGTTGGACATTGCATCCAACCACTCATCCACATCATAAGAAGCAGATGGATAAAGAGTTTGGCAAGAATGGAAGAGGAGATTCTATCATCGATGTGAGTCAAGATGATTCACAAGAGGATGATTTTCAGCAGAAAAAGTCACCGTTGAGTTGGCTTGGTAAGAAATGGTTGGATTTTTTGAGCAAGTAAGGATTGCATTTTCTGTTGTAAATGCATTTTTCAGCCTTATGTATGCATTTATGTTGAGAGTATGACAAGTTGCAGCAGTTTATCATAACTTGTATGATGCAATTTGCATGTGAATGCAATTCATTTGAAGGCATTTTTGTTTGTTGCACAACTTCGCCAGGAGGATGTAAAAGTGGAGTATGATGTTCACTTGCTACAGCCATATATATTTTTCATATTCAGCTCTTATGTACCCACATGTTATGGGGTTTATGTACTTATGTTTGTACTGGAAGGAGAGTTGAAGAGTCATGCACATGCATTTGTTTTTGTATGTGTAAGGAGTGAACCTAATGATAATTCATCATGAATGATTCATGATTGTAACATGATTGTGTATCATGTTTGTCGACTTGTCATTGGGAAGTTTGATATGTTTCAAATGAGTCTCAAATGGTGTTGATGATTGTCTGACAACTATGTTGTGTTGATCATGTTTTTCGACTTGTGTTTAGTCGATGGTGTTTGTTGGCTTGTAAGTTGATTTTGAGTACACCGAGATGTAGGAAACACCATGTGCTTTGATGAAGTACAAGATGCGACAGTTTGTTTGAAGAGAAAAAAAAACTTTGTTGGCATCATTTTCAGTCTTGTATAAATTTGTTTTCAAGATTGATGGTTTTCTTGGCTTGTGACAAGATGTCGCAGGAAAGTTTTTGCAGCAATTGGAGAGCGGATTGTGTTGACGTCAAAGAGTTCACAAGAGGGACTTGATTCTTAGTGGGAAGGTTGGCAGTCTTCCAAGCACAAAGAGAACAGTGGGTCAGCAACAGCCAGAGAACAGTGGTTGAGGGACATAGTTAGTTGCAGTGCAAGGCATGTTAAGGTATCCAGGTGATTATCAAAAAGACTTTTCAAGTAGAATCAGTTGATATAACTTGAAAGCAGAGGTGTATTGAATCTCAGAAAGATAATCATAAGATTTTGTGCATCCAAAAGCCTTTCAGTGGGAAGGTGTGATCAAAATCTGGACCAGGGGTCAAATTTTATCTCAAAAATCAACGTTCTTTGAATTGCCTCAAAACAAATGAGAGCGTAGCCCTCGTCGTTGCGAACCCAACGCAACTCGTTTCATCTCAAACAGAATGTTGGGAGTGAGAGATATTGCGATCTGTTCGAATCATCAAACAGGCAAAAAAATGGACACTGACTGTGCAGTCCGTACAGGCTGACGTGGTAGGGCCGTACGACCGTATGCTGATGTGGCATGTGCTGACATGGTAGATTCTGATTGGCAGATGTGGTCGAATTAGGCTGTGACACGTGGCATAATTTTGGTCAATGGTAAGGTGCCACGTGGCCGAGTCATGGGTTGCCATGTGGCACCCCTTTATTGGCTATTGGTCTATTGGTTTGTTAATCAAAATTTTATGGGTTCGTGGGGGTCGAACCTCGGACCTCCCCTTTTGGCGTCGCGCTTTGGTAGAGTGTGGGCTACCACTAGCCCACACGGTGATTCTTACTAACTATATGCCTTGTAAAATATTTAAAGTCGAGCTGTGTTGTAAATGGCGGGGGGTTGGGCCGGGGCTTAGCCCCGACCCACAGTTCTATGCTGTGAAACATATGTCCATACCCGTTCTAAAATAGCGCGTGGAGTTTTTAAATGTAGTCTGAGGCTATATGCCTAACCACATGTGACCACAACCAGGAGCGCGGGGGGGAGTTGATACGGTTGGCACGGTTTCAATGGTTAGCCCTTTTTCTTATTGCGTGAGGTCATATGACCTTCATGTGCCCGAGTGCTAGGCGGTTAGGGGTTGGCGCACCCATAACCGTCCTACAGTTCACACCGTTGGCGCGGTTGCACTCGATGCCAGGTTTTTGCGCTTAAATAAGCGTGTGTACTGGGTTCAACGTACATGAGGTGCGTTTTGGCGAACCAGAGACAACAAGCTTGAAGGAAGAGAATGGCAGGAGGCCTATCTTCTTCATTTTTTGGCCGAATGAGGTGTCGTAAAAGCCCAACTAGGGGTTTTTGGACGTTCTAAATCCATTGGAATTGTTTTCATAGCCATTTGAAGACTTCTTTTGCAGGTTTTTTTAACCATTGAAGTTTCAGGAAGCTCTAGGGAGCTTGAAGCCCTCATTGATTGAGGTCATGTTTTGGTGAGTCCAAGTTTGTTTTCTGTGACTGAATAGTCATTTTTGGCTAATTGTTATGCTATGAACACATTGGGACAAGTTTCAGAGGCTTTTGAGGACTTTTACAGGTGTTTTTTTCCAAAGAGAAGCTCATGGAAGCTTAAGGCCACATGTAGAAGAGGTCATGCCCGGATGAGCCATGATCCGTTTTCATAGTTTTATTAGTCATTTTTGGGGTTTTTATGTATTCTGATCCCAATGGTACAATCTATTTTTCCATTGGAGTTGAGAAGAATATTGTAAAAGACTCTTTGTCAAATTAATCCTAGAGAGCCAAGTCCATTGATGGAGGCTCAAGGAGATGTAGCCCGGAGAGGGGTGAACTCCTTTATCATGTTGTTATTGTTGTGAGTTTGATGGTTTATTTGCTGCAAGTTATGTTGCTAAGTTTTTATTTGAAGCACATATTTAACCATTTAAAAGAACATTTCCTCACACATGAACATTTAAAAGAAGAAGCATAAACTTGGCACATAATTCATCTTGCATATTTTAACACATGAAGCAAGGTCCTGTAAAGTTTTACTTTAACGAAGTAGAGGGTGCTTGCATAGCATAACAAGTCAGCCTTCTATTTTCAGATCATTGTGTGTGCTCATGTACCATAATTCTGGTACGTCGCTGAGAAGGGCATCGAGGCATCTGTTCAGGGTCGTGAACTGCAACAACGAAAATGATCATATTGATATGTTGAAATATAATTAAAATAACTAATTCATTATTTTGATTAACATTACACTATTTCTCTTTACCTATCTGTGTAGCTGTGACAGTTGGTGTGCTAATTTATTGTCCACTTGGTTCCTCTCGAAGTTCACCCTCCTGAGNGCGTTAATTTCTTGTCCACTTGGTTCCTCTTAGATTTCACCCTCCTAAGCTACATGCTCTTCAATTTTGAGAAGACAATATATAAGTATAAGTCAGGAAATAAATATCTACAATCACAGTAAATATTTCTAATTCTAAAACATACATACCGGAATGGGTACTCTGCTCTACACTATCATTGGACATGTGCACCCTTGTATGACGTGGTGTTTGCTGAATACCGCTAGATTCACTACTGTGGTAGCATTGTTGCTTGAAAAAAAACATAAATACTTAGTTAAGGGTGATATAATAAAATATGAATAGAATTTACAAGCATGCTACTGCGGTTTCCTTATTCATTTGATTTACCTGCGTGGATGGGGAGATAAGAGTCTGGCCCAAGATTTTTCTATATTCAATCACACTTTTAAAACCATGCTTGTAACCAAGATTTAGGTCCTCCTCGGTGGCAACAGTGTCGAACATATTTAATTGCAATGCATAACACCATTAAAAATACCAATAACAAAAACATATATTTGTTCTCTATTGTTAAATAAATATTAACCACAGTTAATCATTTAAATCTTACTATTCGAGATTTTAGTTTTCCATAGCCACCTTGGCCTAGTTTATGCTGGCCGTGTTTTTCCACTCTGGCCTTGGTTTCTTTGGAGGTGTTTGGTATCCTACATATGGAATTTTTGAAAAAAATTAGATATCGAATTGTTACTTAAAACAAGAAAGAAAAACATAAATGATCATATTTCATTGATAATATGACATGTGTTGTACCTTGCTTGACCATCTCGTGGATGTCTTCCTTGTTTTTTAAACAAGTTCTCCTTTGCATCCTCTATTAGTGCCTTCCACTCTTTCTCTGGAACCATGGGAGGGCGCTCGTGCTTGAGGTCTAATTGCAATTTATCCCTATACTTGGCCCTGGTATATTTTAAATTCTCGTCGGCTAACTTTGTAACCACCTTTTTGTTCAAAGTGTTGCTGGACAAGTTTACCATGTGGTCTATTAAATCATCTTTCTTTTTTCTATCTTGGCCATTCCACCGTGTGCGAATGGTGGGGCCAAACAACTCCAATGCTTGTCATTTAAGTTTCTATAGAAAACATTGTTTCCTGCAGAAACGTGTTATCCATTAATTTATAATAATCTCAACAAATGTCCATTTCAATTTCATGAAAAAAATGAATCAATTAATTAACAATTACCTGCAATCTTATGAATCTTGATCGGAATAGATGCGTCATCCACCAGAAAGGTGACATCTTGTGATCCGATGGTTTTAATTCGTTATGCTCCATGCATAATAGTTTCCTCTCCATCTACGGTACGTTCCTCTCTAGAGTCATGTGGAGTCTCAGGCTCCGGCTCATCATGCCAGTCAAAATCATTGCACTCATCAATGGATTCGAGGGGAACCTTAGGAGGCTAAAAAAGCCTCACTTTCACTTTGCTATGTCGACATTTGTTTTGCATTGGACCCTCACTGCTACATATAACAGTTGCATGATCGACAGGTTCCCGACGCACGAGGTTTAAAAACTCCTACAAATGGAAAACTTTACTTTATCAGGTCATATAGAAAATATAAAACAAAAAAACAGATATGAAATTTTCATAGTTGATAAAAATATGTGAAGATGCCACTTACCCCTAAATTAGTTATTGTATTTTGTAGCTCTACAATTCTTGCCCTATCCTCCTGTGTCAGGGGTCTTTTGCTAAGAAAACCTAGATATTCTATGTTATCCTTCTTCAAGGCCTTCGTTATAGTTGTCATTGGGTCAGTGGAAAAAAATATTTCGTTCTCATCAATATCCTCAGTGGGAGCCTTCCCACGTTGACCATGCCACAATACATTGATGAATAAAATTAATGAGATGAACTTTAACATTTGAGAAATTTAGTTATTGTAGTCATAAGTTATTACTGTATTTAACATTTAACTGTTGAGGCACAATGTGTGCCTTTCCACGGTCACCCTGGACAGATGTAGTGGGTGCTTTTCAGACACGGTCACCCTGGACAGATGTAGCGGGTAATTTTCGGACACGGTCACCTTGGACAGATGTAGCGGGTGATTTTCGGACACGGTCACCCTGGACAGAAGTTGGCACAATAAATCAATCAACAAAAGTTATGAAATTCACCTATAACATTTAAAAAATGAAATATTGGAGTAATATCAGAAAAAAAATAACGAAATTTCAGAAATTTAGTTGTTGTAGACATAAGTTGTTACTGTATTTAACATTTACCTGCTGAGGCACAGTGGGTGCCTTTCCACGGTCACCCTGGACAAATGTAGTGGGTGATTTTCTGCCATGGTCATCCTGGACAGAAGTTGAAACAATAAATCAATCAATAAAAGTTATGAAATTCACCTGTAACATTAAAAAAATGAAATATTGCAGTAATATCAAAAAAAAATAATGAACTTTCAGAAATTTAGTTGTTGTAGTCATAAGTTGTTACTGTATTTAACATTTACCTGCTGAGGCACAGTGGGTGCCTTTCCACGGTCACCGTGGACAGATGTAGTGGGTGATTTTTTGCCATGGTCACCCTGGACAGAAGTTGACACAATAAATCAATCAATAAAAGTTATGAAATTCACCTGTAACATTAAAAAAATGAAATATTGCAGTAATATCAAAAAAATAATAATGAAATTTCTGAAATTTAGTTGACGTTGTAGTCATAAGTTGTTACTATATTTAACATTTACCCATTGAGGAACAGTGGGTGCCTTTCCACAGTCAACCTGGACAGGTGTAGATTGTGATATCTCACGGTCACCCTGGATAGATGTTGACACAATAAATTAATCAACAAGAGTTATGAAAGTAATTGTAAGATTAAAAAAAAGAAATATTGCAGTAATATCAGAATATAAATAATGAAAGATAAAATATATGTAGTAAAAAATTGAAATATTGTAGCGATAAATTGTAACAATGATTGATCAAAGGTTGAGTTGAATGGTATGTAAGATATTTACCCCCATATCCGCACCCCCTCCATCTATTCGATTTAAGTTGTAATCAATGAACAACTCTTCACCTGGAACTATTGTTTTTGTTGCACATATAAATATATGATTTCCTTCGCGTCCCTAAAATATGCAATTTGGTTTCTTAGTTGTTGCCACTGGTCATGTACTATTTATAAAGCCCACAATGTTTCCAGTATCTTTTGGCCTTCCATCAATATACATAGTTGCCCCTTTATTTTGATTGTTATCTACTAGTTGTATATAATTTGTGGCAACTCCGTATCTCCGCATACTTTGTGTATATCAGACCAACATCAGCCAGTGATTGTATTTGTATAATGGTCCAACATACTCCATCAATTCAATTATAGTGCCATAGCTGACCTTTATGCCATCCATGGAAAATAACCCCAATCTATGTAAGGACAAAGGAGAAATGCGATACATCCTCCCACCGATGAAGAAATATGTGTCCACTTCAGGTAGCTCCTTAGGTGCCCATTGTTGCATTAGATATTTATACCTCAAGGTAAACTCAATGTCACCTATTCTCTCAGCATCATAATTACAAGACCCTCCGTTGGAAATAAAAAATTGCATGCGTATACGCAATCTTTTCCTTACCTTTTCAGATCTAGTTGATCTAGAACCGGTAGATCTAGTACAACACGTCTCACTTTCAACCTCTCTTAGTATATCTTGATCATCACTCGAGGAAGATAGATCTGATAGATACCTATTTCGTGGTACCTACACTCGTTAAAACAAGAAGATAAGTTATTGTGCTAATATACGTTTTTGGTACCAACACAGTTGCATATAGTTGCAATATAGTTGCATAAGTTGCATTGTTGCATAAAGTTGCATATAGTTGCATAAGTTTCAGTGTTGCATAAAGTTGCATATAGTTGCATATTGTCACTAAAAAACATGATAAGTTGCATTGTTGCATATAGTTGCATAGTTGTAATTAGTTGCATATAGTTGCATACGAAATTGTTGCAATATAGTTGCATAAAGTTGCATATAGTTGCATAGTTGCATATAGTTGCATATAGTTGCATAAGTTGGATTGTTGCATAAAGTTGCATATAGTTGCATATAGTTTTTTTGTTGCATATTTGCATATAGTTGCATATAGTTTCATTGTTGCATATAGTTGCATATAGTTGCATAGTTTCATATAGTTGCATAAAGTTGCATATAGTTGAGGCCAAGGATACCCCTCTGGAGTTTATGTGTGGTACTTTGAGGCATTTTTCATGGCTCTAGATGACTCAAAGATTTCTTTAGAACCTAAGGCATGGCCTTCTTCCCTATATCATTTCCAAGACCTTGAGACACATACCTACTACTCAAAAACACCTAGTGGCACTGACATCCCCAACCATAGGTTTGAATACCCTTAGAAGGCCTTGCGTGGTTATATGACGCATCCTTATTGGCCCTGGCTTGTTGAAAGCTTACTTTAAGGCCTAAAGTTCATGTTTCCTCCCTTGACCATGTCAAGGCCCCGAGACCCATACCTAGTGCTCAAGAATGTTAGTGTTACCTATATACCTAATTGGCAAAGGATGCCTTCGAGAGATCATTTGTGGTGGTTCAAGGTGTCATTTATGGGAAGAAGAAGAAGTGGGATGCAAAGAAGATTGTAGCAATGACGCAAGAAACAACACCTCCCACCATGTATTACAAGTCTTGTGAGAGAAAGTGACACACCAAGACTGTTGGAAATTACACCTCGATAAATGTCCCAAGAACTTCTAAAAGCTAAAAGAAGAAGTAGTTGCACTACCATTCAAAAGGAGGTAGCATTAATTAGTTGCACTACCATTAAAAAGGAGGTAGCATTAATCAGTGACAGTCCCATGGGAAGAATTTCGACAGCCCACGGGTTGAGGACGCAGACCCCTAGGCCCAACCCTCAGAGCCAATATTTTTCCCGAAATTACGGATCCATTTTGCCGACTTACCTTACGTACATTGTTCTATTGACTAGAGGTTGTTCACCTTGGAGACTTGATGCGGTTATGAGTATGACCGGACATGGACAATACTCGGTCCTCTAGATTTCAAGGGTCGCCAAGGGCGCACCGGACACCGCAAGACGTGTGATGCTCTTCCAGCTGCTGGACCCTATCTTCAGTTGAGCCGATTTCGGGGTGGGAAAACTGTTAAAAAGAAAAGATAACTCTTCCTGGGCCCCCCGATGACGTCTTCGAATTTCCTAACGTTGCCATCGGTTATAGGATGAGGCACCAACAACTCTAAAAAATGGGTTTCAAATTTGTTGACTTTGGATGGAAGGTTGTTGGGTTTATCCAACTTCTATGTGTCTAATGATGAATGTGCCCTTTTATATAAATGGATTATTGACAAATCATTGGAAATCCATTCGTTAGTTTGTAGGTATTTTCACATGATTGATGCAGAGGAGGAAAAGGAGTGCATGTTGTCTGTGATATTGCTTGAAGGGGAAAAAGTTATGGAATGCCCTCAAATGTTTCCTTGATTTCAACACCCTCTTCATTGAGATTGATTTTTGGGAAATCTTATGACATGATCGAATGACCCTCAAATATAGGCATGATCAAGGCCATGGACTTTGGGAAAATTTTCCTCTATGCTTCTGAGACACTCTGCAAAGCCTCAGTCTTCCTGCCTATCAACAAGTGTGAATCATAGTATATGGGACACTTAGGGTCAATCAAACAAAAGTCTTTTTTAAAATGGCAGTAAAGGCCCTAGATTATCTCATTTATCATGGGGTTGGTCAAGATCTTATCAAAGGCATTCCCCTCCCAGAACATGGAGCTGGATAGTTGGTTAATCAACATTCTACATACAACTCTTTCATATTATTCATAGCAACCAGAATTTTATGAAGAACACTATGGAATGCTTCTAGATTTTTTTGATTCTATAAAGAATGCTATGGACAACCTTCATATTTTTTGTGATGCCTCATTGTCCAAGATCTAGTGGGCCAAAATGGAATGTTGTAGACAATGCCTATTTAGAAAATGCCTATGTGAACAGACCTGGATTGTGAGAATAATGGGGAGGAGAAGGCTGCAGGGTTCATTTTGGATGATAGACATGTGTAGGTTCTATTTTTTTTCTTGCATCCAGGGCAGAAAGGGGGGCCGAATGAGATTGAACTTGACCTTTCCAAGCTCCACACAGTCAAAACATTTTTTTTTTTGGTAGACAAGGGGAAAACAAAAATAGAGGCAACTTGGCAAAACCATATCTCAACGCAACAATTCTGGGTGGGATTGGTGGAACTACCACTCACCATTCTCAAGCTTTCTCACAATGTGCCCTCTAGCTCAGTCTCCTCTATGCGCCCTCTAGCTCAGTCTCCTCTGTCCTTGATCTCCTTCTCCGATGTTCCCTTGCGCAGATGTCAGGGTTTGGGGAGTTACTCCTTCTGTTATCTCCTCGGATCTACCCGTGGTGTTCTCTCCTCATCTATCCGCGACTCTCCTGCTCTCTCCTCGACTCTCCTCATGTGCTCTCCTCATTTTCTCTCCTCACGTGTAAGTTTAGAATTTTTTTGTTGGTTTGGTTTATTATATATATTATAATTATACATAATTTATATTTATATAATTAATATATATTATAATTATATATAATATATATTATAACTTAATTTATATATTATATAATATATTAAAATTAATCATTAAATATTGCATCTATTACACCACTAATATATGACCAACCACCTATTCTACCACAACTAGGCATAGGTAGCACCCATGTCCCCCCTCCCACCCTAATGATCTTTCTAGAAAGACCTTGGTAGAAAATATTTCCACCACTAATGATAGAGAACCTAAATTCTGTTTCCATATATCACTTCTTTACAAGTAAGTAAGGCCAATATCCTCCAAAAACCCTTCATCACTCTTAGGTATTAGCATAATCTCACCTTGTCAAGATGAATCAATAGAAACTTAATAACTGGAGTCTCATTTCACTTACATTTTCTCTACATTTGTCGACCCCTCCATGGTTAATGATTTATCATGCACATGTGACATAGATGGAAGAAAAAAATCACACCCACAAGCCTCGCCATCCTATAATGACCTAACCTCTACAACCCCCATTTTCCATTTAGATGAAGATATACTAGAGGCCATGCATGATCCCTACTATACTTGGGATACAATGTGTCATAGATTCTTTTTTCTCCTGTAGGATGAATGCACCCCAACTACCTCACCTAGATAATTCACAATCAAGGACACATGTTCTATCCCTCTCAGTCATGTTGATTGGATCCCATAAAAACCCCTGATGCATTTAAGGAAGAAAATATGGATAAAATTTCACCCACTATCAAAGTGGATATCTCTGTTACACTTCGTGTTATTGATAACATTCTCTTAGGAGCTGCATATCCCCCTGAAGCAATATTCCAGTGAAAATATATTTCCAAGAGTTTTACAACATATTTAATTGGTATTGTTTAAAATATCTTGAACTATATTTCACCATCATTGAGCATTACATCGACACATGGATCAACATACCCCTTATCTGATAGAAACAAAGATCTACACACCCCTTAAAAGACATGTCCATCAAATAAGAGATTTATAAAGTTCATAAAGTAAAATAAAAAATATACCTCATGGGTATCCAACCTACTTGTACAAAAAAACGTGGCACCATTCATGTGTGTAGTGATTTTCATGATTTGAACTAGGCTTGCTTAAAAGAAAACTGGGTATCCAACCCAGTCCATGTAAACCAAAAACATGGTATCATTTGTGTGTGCATTGATTTTCATGATTTGAAATAGGCCTGCCTAAAAGACAACTTCCCTACCCCCTTCATAAGCCAAGTCATGATGCATGTGCAAGAGATGAGGCCCTATCCCTCATGTATGGGTTTTTTAGGGTATAATCAAATCTATATTTGACATTCATAAATAGTTTCAAATCTAGGGTATAATCAAATATAGATGCATGTGCACTGTTTCAATGCATTCATAATCAGTTTGAAAAAATTTCAACGTTGGCCCCATTCACAGGTCACTATTGCCCGTGTCTAGTCCTAGTACAATTTCCTTGTAAAATTTGTATAAGATATTTGGAGAATGATAATTTTGAAGGTGTTAGGCCTATTCCTACACACCATGGCCAGATCACCTCTCATTGACAGTTTGTGCATTGATCCCTTTT
>JASDQU010506079.1:14861-42141 GCA_032191745.1 Picea mariana | reverse complement strand
CACTTTGACTACTTTGACCTTTTGGGGCTTCTAGATGACATATGAGGGTCCTCCAACTTCGTAAGGCCATAACTCTCAAACCGTGAGGAGTTATGTGAAATTCTACATACCACCAAAAATGGCATGACATGTACTATCCATATATAATATTATTATCTGAAAATATATCATAACTCATACCATTACCCATCAAACAAACTTGGGTCCATTACCCAAACCCGGGGTCTCCAACTTCTCATGGCCATAACTCTCTAACCGTGAGGAATTATGTGTTGTTCCACATACCACCGGAAATGACATGACAAGCACTATAAATATAGGATAGTTTCCCTAACAAATTCACTTTCCCTCATCTCATTATTCCACAATTAATCATGGGTTCTCTTACTCCACAAAGCGTCTTCCCATGAGGGCTTTCACCATAAGGGGACCACTTTGGAGTTCATCCATATTTACTTCTTATCAACCATGACAAAACAATAATGAGTCATATTTACATCAAACAATATTGGGTCCATTACCTAAACCTTTCTACTACAGGGCTTTCTTCAAGGGTTGACATTAATGACAACCAACCTTGATCAACAAGGGGTCACACCTACTAGTTATTATTTATTAAAAACCCTTATTATGATTTTATTACTTTTCCCCCTTAACTAAAAGTTGGTTGAGTTTTAGTTAATTTAACTAAAGACATGTTTCAAGTAATTCAATTAATTCTAATTGCTTAAAGACAAAAAGAAAATGAGGAACAAGAGGAGAATAAGAGGAGAAGCACACTAAGGCCTGCTCTTTGAGTTTTTGTTGAGATAATTTAGTTTTCATTCATTCTTTAATTCAGCAGGGTCCTATTGTTGTATACAATAGGACAAGCAGGGTCTTATTGTATAGTCTTATGACAAGAACCGGAAAGGACATGACAAGCACTATCCATCTTGTTGTCTACAATATGACCCTGCTTGTCCTATTGTTGTCTACAATAAGACCCTGAATCTTCTTGAGTTTTTGTTGATGTAATTCAGCAGGGTCCTATTGTAGACAACAAGATTCAGGGCTGAATTACGTCATTCAAACACTTGTTTTTCAGAGGTGTTGATCTATCTTTGATTGTCTGTGTAGACTTGTCTGTTTATGAATTAAATTTCATGACTAACAAAGTCTATTGTGTAGAGTTGAGTGGGAAGCAATTTGTGGCAAGTTGATTCATCTTTTAAAGTTTATTGTTTTTACTTTTTGTCAGATGTCCTTTTGTATGATCCACTGGGGACATCTAAGTTTGACTTTGGTCCCAAACTTCCTCAAGAAATTTTGTAAAGAGAATGATTCTTTTGATGAATTGGAATGAAATAAACAATTTCTTTATGTCTCATTTGTTTTGATTATTGACTTGGTGTTTTTACTTCTGTCTCTATATCTATTTCAACATCTGTTATATTCAAAAAATTTCATAAATAATGAATTTTCCAACAAGCTTTCATTTATAAAAAAATCATTCTAAGTACTTGTAATCAATACTTGTGAATTAGGATACAATTTTCGATGGCTATAAGCATAGGGTGATATTCCCATCTATCTCTGTTTAGCCAAGCAAGATATGAAACTGCTTGAGTAATATCATCTCATATCTTTTCCTCAACATTTATTTGGCGACCATACTGGGGAGATCTTCAATATCTCTCTAGTTGATTTTTATGCTTGATTATCATCGAATACATCTATTTTTTTGATATTGATTCTTGACTGTTTTATTTCTTTTAATGACTATACATGTTGCAAGGCAAGCCAATATTGAGTTTGGTCTTCAAGATCAGACCAACATTTCTCTGAATTTGTTTAACACCATTTTAGACACTGCTAATACTTAGTATGAGATTAATCATTCATGGGCAGCAATTGAACGAGACATTAGTGCCCAAGAACTTTGGGAAGCTAGACTTAGACAGCCTAGAAATCAATAATAACCTTCTTGATTATTCATCTTTGACTTTCTTTTCATGTCCTTAGACCCTCGTGTTTCTAGGATAAGAAGAGGATTATCAGCTGAAATTAATCCTATTGCTGAAATAGGAAGAAGGAACGTTGTGTTATCTACCCAACAAAGTGCTCTAAGGAGAACCTTGTCTAATTCATACAGTTCGTCTTTCTCTCCCTTACCTATCATCCACAAGATGGAACCTAGTGGTGGCTCTGGTGGCACTGGAAGTTCTTCCTCCTCTCAGTATTCATCATCATCAGTGATTGGTAGCTTATATAGTCACCATGTCCCTGTCCAATCTATCACAAACCCCACCAAATGTTGGAAATATAACTGAGAGGAGGGGGTGAATCAGTTATGTATATAAGATTGAAACTTTTCCTATTATTTTATGATTCGCTCTCGATTATTATTTAATTTTTTGTTGATAACTTAACATGCATAGATATATAATATTTGATCAATCACAAAGAATACACAGAGACACTGATTTTCATGAGGAAACCCATAAGGGTGAAAACCTCTTCTTCTTAGGATGTCAATCAAGCTCCAACTTTCGTGTACATCACAGCCTTTGAGCTCCAACTCAAATATGAGGCTAAAACCTATGATAGCAAGCTACAACTTGCAGAGAGAACCAACTCTCAAATTTTGTCTGGCACCAACTAGATGGAAACACCAACTCCCAGGATTCTCTAGCACCCACTAGATGGAAGCACCAACTCCCAGAATATCTTTTAGCACCAACTAGAATTTAGAGGACTGCAATCCTCCCTAGCACCACCCTACCACCCTGATTGAATATTAAAAAACTTTACTTACTTTCTCTGTCTCTGATATGGTTTGTTACAGCTCCACATCTCCTCTGCCTCTTCCAACTTCTATTACTTTGTTTTGCTTCTATACTCTGCTCTTTCTCCTACTGTGCACTATAATTCCTCTATTTAGATTCTCTCATTCCTTTATACTATGTCTTGTCTCTGCATGCTATATGCTACACCTATGATCTCCATTTCAGGTCCTGTACGCGGTCACATTCTACCCACATGCATAACTATCGAAAAACACACTCTCTTCTTTGTTCTGTATATCTTTCTCACCTTGAGTACTCTGCCTGATCATCATTCAAACTCTTCATATTCTATGGTGGTTATTTTGAATATGTTCATCATTAACGGGTGTTATCCTGAGATTATTTGGCTTCTCTGGAATTCATTCTGAATCTGTTCATTATTAGCGGGCATTAACCTGAGATTCTCTGGCTTTTCTGGCAGTCACAATTCTTCATCTTCTCTGGTAGTTAGAGTCAGTCGGTTTTGGCTTCTTTGGATTTTTAGCCCCTTCCTTCATGTGACCACTGGTGGTGACCAAATGCCTATTCAAAAGGTGCTTCCTGATCTCGGTCTAGTGAGCGCTAGATCCGTTTCTCGATATGACCTTGGGCGAAGATCTCATGTGACCATGAGATTGCGGTCACGTCCAAAGGTGGTTTGTATCAAACTAGTTTTTGCCCCACAATTTACCTCAAGCCTCCACATGTCCTTTCTCCAAAACCATAGTTTTGATTGCAACCTGCCTTCAGCTTTTTAAAATTCATGCATATTCAATCCTTGCGATGTGATGATACCATCGATCTCACGATCTTAGCAGTTCTCCTGGACGGATGGTTCAAAATTGTTCTTTCATGATTTGTGGATCATATCTAACCTTCGTAAATCAATGACTTTGATTTATTTCATGATCCAGGCTTTGGGATTTTCAAATCTCAACCCTTTCTTTCCTCCGTATGTCAATATTCCATAGTTTACAATCCACTAACATGTGTCCCTCTTGGATCTACGGTCAAGATATTCTTCGGGTCTTTGGAATTTAGAGATTTTGAATCTCAAATTCTCGTTTCTTCTAACTAGATATATTCTGAAATCGAATATTTGCTCACATTTGTCCTCCTTAATCCAACGACTATCCTCCACTCTAGGACTTCGGCCTTTTCGACTCTTCCACGCTTCACTTTTCCATGAACGCTTTCACCTAGAGTCAATGATCTATTGACACATACCCTCCTGCACGATCAATGATCATGAGTGACTTTGACACTTCAGGCTTTGGGAGTTTCAACTCCTATGCACTCGTTTCTTCTAGAGTGCTTTCACCCAAATGCATAATCTTCTTACACATACCCCTCCTGGTGATCAATGACCAGGGTATTCTTCGGGTCTTCAGTGTTCGGGACTTTGGGAATTTAGGCTAATGGCTTCTTCATTCTCCTTCGGAGTGGTCACCTACTGAAAAATTCATAGGAAATGGAGACCGCTTGTTGTCGGTTAACACTTCCACTTACACTATCCTTCCAATGAACTAGATCAACGGTTCAGAATGTACCTGAAGTGATATTCAGATTGAATGACTAAGAGTGAATTCAAACCTTCATCCTTTGGGACTTCGGTACTTTTGACATTTGTTGTTAATGAAACTCCTGATGTAAATCTCCCAGAGTGATGAAGCTTGCTTACGTCACTTGTTGACATTTCACGAACCAATTTCCTCTTGGCACTTGTCATCATCTAATTATGACATGTGTACTTGCTAACATGGTCTTCCACATGTCCTTGATAAGGTGGTCTACTGATGTGGGTGAGATGTGTAGGCAGTGTAGTGGAGTGTCGAGGCAGAGCACGGTAGTGGAGTATGACGTGTAGTGGGCAGTGGAGTGTGACGTTAGAGTGTGGAGGTGGTATGTATGACTGGTTTGGTGGTTTACTCAGAGGGGAGGGGTTGGCGGTAAGTGGTAATAAGAGATGGGGGGTCCAAGTTGACAAGAAGGTGACACATATGAGGGTCCCACATGTGAAATACCACCAACTTGAACCCCCCCTACGTTTAAAGGAAAAAAGGTCGGGGAGGTCCAATATCCCCTGTCGACCATAGATCTGAGTTCCTGATTATCAACCACTGAGATTAGTGCACCCTTATTCTAAATTATCCTATCCTTCCACTTATTTTGATCTGATAGTTGACGAAAATTTGGGTGATTGAGATCTCAGATCTTAGCCCTTGCTATCCTTTCCTTCCACTTAAATCAATCTAACGACTGAAGGAGATTCAGATGATCAAATTCTCAATCATTTTTCCCCGCTTATCCTATCCTTCATTAATTCAATCCAACGATTGTTGGTCCTTTGGATTGGTGATCCAATGGCCACTTTCACTCTTCCTTCTGAGCTTTTGATCTCTCTGACTTGGAAGGATTTCTAAGTGTTCATGGGTCTCAACCTTTGCTCCTCCTGCGAGTCTGTATCTTGGACCTCGTTTGCACTTCTGTAAACTTCTATATCTTCTGAGCTTTCTCATTTTTTACGCTCTCAATTTTTGGTTCATTTTTGTTCTTTCCATCAATGACAAGCACATTCTTCTTGTAAACATGCCAACAATCTCCCCCTTTGGCATTGATGGAAACCTTGAAAGGTTTCACTATTCTTCTTAGACCTCCAAATGTAGCATAGACACAACACCTTTTTATCCCCCCTTTGAAATCAATATCAAAGAAAACAGAGAGTGACTCTGTGCTCCCCCTGATAAGATATACTAGGAGCCCTTTCCCCCTAATCAGATAGACTATTTTAACTTGATAACAGGGTCACGCCCAACTTCTAGTGTAGATACTCAAACTAAGATTTTGCAAGCGCTTTAGTCAAGATATCAACAATCTGATCTTTGGATGGAATATAATGCAAAGAAACAACAATGTTGGTTACTTGTTCCCTCAAGAAGTGATACTTGATGGGTATATTCTTGGTCTTGGAGTGAAATACAAGATTCTTTGATACACTAATTGCACTAGTATTATCACAATGAATTGGGATCTGTTCATTATACTTTACCTCCAAGTCTGCAAGTGTTTGAATCATCCATAATACTTGGGTACAACAAGTGGCAGCTGCAATGTATTCAGCTTCTGTATTTGATAAGAAAATGGAACATTTATTCTTTCTCAACCATGCTAGAAGAGAATCTCCTAAGAAGAATGCACCTCCACTCGTGATTTTCCTTTCATCCATGGAGTTATCCCAGTCAACATTTGAATAGACTGATAGTTGAACATTTTGATTCCTAGGATACCATAGGCCATAGTTCATTGTTCCTTTCAAGTATTTGAATATTCTTTTGACAACTAACAGATGACTTTGTTTAGGTGCAGCCCGATACCTTCCTACCATTCCAACAACATGCATTATGTCTGGATGGGATGTTGTGATGTACAATAGGCTTCCTATCATAGACCTATATGAACTCTAATGAACATCAGGTGAGTCATCATCATTGCTTAACTTGCATCTAGTGACCATAGGTGTGCTCATAGGTGTATAATATTCCATTTGAAACCTTTTTAACATTTCTCTTAGATATTTCTCTTGCGAAAGAAATATTCCTTCAGACCTCTGAGTAATTTGTAGACAAAGAAAAAATGACAGTTCCCCTATCATAGACATTTCAAATTCAAACTGCATGGCAGAAGCAAACCATTGTACCAATGAAACATTATTTCTTCCGAAGATGATGTTATCTACATAGACCAACACAATGAGAAAATCATTACCCTATGTTTTGATATATAGATTTTTGTCAATTGTTCCTCTCTTGAACCCTTTGTATTGAAGATACTTATCTAGTCTGTAATACCAGGCACGAGGAGCTTGCTTCAACCCATATATACCTTTCTTCAGCTTGCAGACAAAGTCAGGGTTATTTGACAGTTGGAAACACTCTAGTTGTTCCGTATAGACTTCTTCTTTTATATATCCATTTAGAAAAGATGACTTGACATCCATTTGATAGACTTTAAACTATTCATGACATGCATAAGAAAGAAACATTCTAATAGCTTCTAATCTTGGTACGGGCACAAATGTATCATAAAAATCCAATCCTTCTATTTGAGCATATCCTTTGCAGACCAATCTAGCCTTATTTCTTACAATATTTCCTTACTCATTCATCTTTTTTTTGTACACCCATTTGAATCGCATTACATTTTTATTTTCTCACCTAGGAACAAGTTCCCAAGTGTCATTCTTTTCAATCTGGTCCAGTTCCTCATTCATTGATTTTAACCAATTTATGTTTTTACTGGCTTCATTAAAGTTCTTAGGTTCCACCATCGATATGAAGGCTATATGTGATTGCTCAATGGCTTTGATTATTCTTCTCCTAGTCTGTACACCTTTGTCTTTCTCACCAATTATCTGAACTTCATGATGATTCTTTTGAGTAATTTTGGAGGAAGGATTTGATGTTCATTTTTGTCCTGACTCTTCTTGTCTGGGTGTCTCTTCTCCACCTGATTCATCATCTTCTTATGACTTTGATATTTGTTTTTCTTTATCATCATTATTCTCATCATATTTTTCATTTGTCTTAGTTCTTATTCTCTATTGATCTTTTACAGGAGCTTCTTCATCAATTCGAACATCAATACAATCTACTGATTTATGCATTCTTTTGTTAAAGAATATGTATCCTTTACTATTCATTGCAAATCCTAATAAAATACCTTCATTAAATCTACTATCAAATTTTCCCAGATGATCATCATTATTCTTGATGTAGCATTTAATTCCAAATACTTTTAAGTACTTGATTGATGCATTTCGACCAAACCAAAACTCATATGGAGTTTTATCACTATTCGACCTTAGATGCACTTTGTTTAGAATATGAACTTCTATGTGAAGAACCTCCACCCAGAAGGTTTGTGAAATGTCCCTTTCACTCATCATAGTCCTTGCCATCTACTGAACTAATCTATTTTTGTGTTCTACAAATCCATTTTGTTGAGGAGTTCCCAGAATAGTATATTCTCTTTTAATCCCATGTCTGTCACAAAATTATTTGAAATATCTTGACATAAATTCTCCTCTCCTATATGAGCAAATTGCCTTTAACTTACTTCTTGTCTAATTCTCATCTAACACCTTAATCTTTTTGAACTTCTCAAATGCATCATATTTTTGTCTCATAAAGGAAACCCACATAAGTCTGGAGAAGTAATCAATGACTAACATAAAGTAATGTTATCCTTCAGTTCCTTCCTTTAGTGATGGTCCACATAGATCCATATGAACAATTTGAAGTGGTTTCTATGAAGATGTGAAACTCTTCGATTTGAATTGAGAACGAGTCAGCTTCCCCATTTGACAAGATTCACATACAGAGTTATTAGGCTTAGATATTCTTGGAAGGTCTTTCACATCGCCTTCATTATTCAGTTTGACAATATGATCAAAATTCAGGTGTCCAAGCCTTCTATGCCATAACCAAATTTCATCAAGTTTTACTAAATGACATTTCTCTCTATCTTCCTTCAGAACATATACATTGTTTTTAGTTCTAATCCCTTTTTCAATCAACTCTCCTATGTTTACTGTATTTATTTTACAATTCTTGGCAGTGAAAGTGACTTCACATCCTCTATCACATATCTGACTGACACTAAGAATATTATGCTTTAAACCATCAACAAATAATACATCTTGAGCTTTGATTCTTCCATTACTTAAGCTTACTAGACCTTTACATTTGATCTTTCCTGGAGCATCATTTGAAAAGGTCACACTCCTTGATTTATTTTCTTTGAGTAATAGAAACTTACTTTTGTCACCTGTCATATGAATGGAGCATCCACTGTCAATATACCAAGTGTCTTTTTGTCTTTGATATGACAACAATAATCCACACTTGTTATCTTCATTCTTCTTCCAAATCTTAACATTTTCATCTCTATTATTTGAATCTGGCTTATAGTTTTGTAAGCGACAGTCTGCAGCTTTGTGTCCATAATTATGGAAGATGTAACATTTAGGTTCATTGAATAAAGGGTCATAATGATTGTTATGTGTAATGTACGTCCTTTAACCATTCATCACATGATTTGCAGTCTGTGTTTGTTTGTTACTTGGATGTCTCATTCTTTGTTGTGGCAGATATTTATTCCTTGGTTGTCTTGATTGCTCATGTCTAAATCTTAAAGAGCAATTTACAGCTTTGTGGCCAAAGTTAGAGCAGTAAAAGCAATATCCATAGAAAAACTCTTTGTACCTGGAAAATGGTTGTCTTCTTTGAGCAAGTCGATTTCTTCCATGTTGATGATTTCCTTGAGTAGAGGGTGTATTATTTCTTTGTTCTACAGATTCAATTCTGGTAGCTTTTCCTTCACTCCTCCTTGGTAGATGATTCTCTTCCTTTTCTTTTGCAAGTTTGTTGTTGCCAATGGTTGTAGATTTGAAAAACTTGATGGATTCTTTGTTTCTTGGATGACCACTACTTGATACCTCTTCATAGCCCAAACCGGCTTTCAACTTTGAGTTCCTTTTTCGATTTCGAATGGAGGCTAATCCTTCCGAGGCTTTAATACTTGTCAGATTCTAATGATATAAGGACTAGAATTTCTCTAGATCTTTTCTGACAGTCACTACTTCAGCTTCCAATTTTTCATCTTTTGTTTCGGCTTCCTTCAGTTGTTGTTTGAGGATGTCTTCAATATTCTTAGCTTCTTCTAACTTAACCATCAATAGATCAATTTCTTCAGATGGTTCATTGCATGTTTTCTCATACCTAAGTAGTAACTATTTTTGTTTTCTTTTCTTGTCTCTAAGTCTATCAATCTCTTCCATGGCACTGACAAGTTCTCCTTCAAGATTTACTACTGCTTCACAATCAACGAACTCATTTATTGTATCTTCAGTGTTTAGATATTCTAAATCTATTAGCATGATATCATTCATTTTGTCTTCAATAGAAGAGTCATTGATTTCATCATCTGAGGGATCATCATCATTGTTTACAAAAAGGATTTCCTTCTTGTTACAGAAAAATCCCCCTGTGGACAAGTGGATTCTTTCTTGGGTTTCAAACTCCTAACTCCAAGACAAAAAGTGCTATTATGGAAATCAACATTCCTTTTTAAAAAGATAAAATATCAAATAAGAGGAAGGAAGAATAGTAAATACCCTTTTATCGATGTTTGTCCTTGCTTGATCCAGGCTGATCTTGATCTCCAAGTTCGTCAGAAAGACATGTGGTACAATGAGAAACAACAACGATACTTCCTACTCTACCATGATTAGCTCCATAATGAATCTATGGAAGAAACAAGTTCATGAAATTTACACAAACTTTAAAGGAAACAAGCCAAGCATAGATTTATATTAATGAGAACAAAGTGGTTCTTACAACCATGGATGTAGTGCAACAGCTTCACCAAGTTCCCTTTGTCCAGACCCTTGCTCAAAAAATCCACACAGAATGTTGATGCTTCAATGATATCTCACTTATGAGATCATAAGTTTGATGCTTCACAATGTATCCCCTTTCACCATGAGGAGGCCTCCTTATATAGGCTTGGAGAGGCCTAACCACTTAAGAGTTCCTAGGGGTAAGTTGAGGATTCTTCTCCTTTATTTGTGTATGTTTCCTAAAGTTGAGCCTTGACCTCAGATCCGAACCCAACCAACTCCAAATATGAAGGGATTCTTCCCTGATTTCTCTCAACCATCCAAAGAATCGCTTAGAAAGGGTAGAGCTCCCCAAAAATGGGGCACAGAGCATTGCAGCACTCGCCCCAAGGAGGTCAAGGAGAATTGGCACTCCCTGATAGTTTAAGGGGAGCATTGTCTTCCAAAAATGACTTTTAAGTGGCTTGCTCTATGGCAAAAGACTTGTACTCCTTGTCAACGGATTTGTCCTCTTCAAAACTAGTCTTTGAGGTGTCTTAAGTGTCCTTTTGATTTCATTAGAGAGATGAGATACACAATATAACAGTATGATATTTGCAACACTTGTGACACTTGTGACTAATATGTGACACTTGCAACACTGATGATGACGACAATAGGTCATCATTGGAGTGAGTAATTTTGAGGTGTAACAGATTGCCCCCCAAAGTGTGAAGTTAGAAGACGTGATGACTGAAATACTTTGTAGAATTTTTCATGCAAGGGTATGGACACAGAGAACCTGGCAGAAGCTACACACAACCATCAAACAAATATTATGACATGTTTCAAACCTAAGGTAGGCATACCTATGCTTGAGTGATAAATATTTTCAAGGTATGGCCACCATAAATACATTGTGGATCCATAATTATATTGACAAAAATGTATAGCCACTGAAGATACAATGTGGATCTATACTTCTATGACCTGAACTGGTCATAGCCACGAAGAATACACAGGGGATCTATGAGATGACAAGACATAGCCATGACCAATACAAAGTGGATCTATGTAACAGTATATGTGTCAATGTTCAAAAGAAACTTCGTCGCAACCTGGACAAAGTACATATAAGAGTGATGACTCAACCCAGGGTCTTCTTACCAATACCGATGTAGTACACATCTAACCATGTGAATAGATGTCTTGATGTCGAACATGGTAGAAACCACTTGATTACCATTCAATGAGGTAAATCGTTAACAAGCACGAGGGAAATCACCATTGATGTCATTGATTCCCAAGGTACTCTAGTACATTCCAATGAATGTGAATGGATGAGATGAAGTCGAACATCCGTGGAATCATCCGATCAGAGGTCAATGATGTAAACCCACTATCGCACACGAGGAGGCCTGCCATTGAGTCATGCAAGTCCCAAGGTACTAACTGGTTTCTAAGTCTAGTTCCTGGATAATGTGTTGAAGTCAACAGGAACAAACTCGTCAAAGGAGGGCCTTGATGTATCCCCCATCAATGACACTAAACTAACACAAAGATGTAATTGGTGGATCAAAATAACATGGAATGACATGAGTGTTGAAACATAAATTTGTGATGGTTGACTCTTGAGGTAGACACTTCCCTTGAAAACTAAGGCACGATAGAAAAAACATGACATGGACCAAAACATGATAATGCAATGGATATAGTGACTTTTGTCGGCTGACCCAAAGGAGTAATAAAACTCAGAGGATTTTTTCAGTGTATAGGTTCAGTGAATTAAAATGTATGTAAAGACAAAGTGTCATGTTAAAGGGCGACCGTAAGAATCACTGGTTATGTTCTCAAAAACTGCTTGGCTTTCTTTCTTCAATTTTTCCCCCATCCAGATAGACGAGTACCTCTTTTTGATTTAACGAGCTCGAGGAGGGTAACACATGCTCGATATAACTCACCTTCAGTAAGTCCCTCTTCTTTTTTTAATGAAATGGAAGAAGTAATGGTTCGGTCTTGTATGGGCCCTTCAATGTATGATATTTTAACGAGTCCAGAGAAGGTAAACTAGGTGGTTTTCATATTTAGAGAGTTTGAAAATGACTTAAAGACAAATCTAGTGTTTTCCTTTTTCGTAATGTTAGTCTTGCGAGGCTGAAATAAGAGATAAATTATCACTTGAAAGACGGCCTTTCAAACCTTTTAACGAGTGGGAAAGGAAGCAATATCACTAGGAAATATTTTCACGTTTAGAGAGTCTGAAAAGAGATTAAAGATGACTCCAAGGGGTTCCTTTTTCATGTATCCATGTGGGTCCGAAAAAGAGATAAAATTTTACCCGTCATGTTCTTATGTGTTTGAGCTTGAGAACGAACTAAGACTATGCTCTTGAATGTGACAAGATGAAAAAACAAACAAAACTGCTCTGAAACCTGCCAATAGTGTCAAAACTGCATTCTAGGGGATTAATAAGGCCTCTAAAATATTTTAAAACCCAAAAATAACTATATCTTAGGAAAAAATGAAATGTAAAATAGTAAAATGGGGTGACAACATCATTTACCATTTGATTTGTGCAAAGATTTGTAGTAGTGGAGAATTTGTGCTTTGGAGGTGAATCTTGTATTGTTCAGTGTTGGAGCTATGGTCAACCATTTTCCTCATCGTTTTGACCAGGTTAGTGATTTTATTCCTTTCTTTCATTTGTATGGTTCAAAATTCATTTTTAGGCAATGGTTGGGTGCAAAAAGTGATGCCCTGGGTTGTCTCAAACGCCCAAAAATTCTTGACGCTCCTCTAGATTTAGTGGGTGGGTTATTCTCATTTGTGAAAACACTCCTACAAGTTGTTGAATAGCGCGCCAACGCACTGGTGTAGTAGTGGAGAGGGAGCTTCCCAAAAACACAAGAAAAAAATGCCCAAAACGACCAATGCTTTCTCAAATCATGAATGGTGTGTGTTCAATTTTTAAAGCACTTTGATGAGTGTTGTAGGGCTATGTTGGTGCAATGATGTGCATATGAGAGGGGCATGGGCCTTATAAACAATGAAATCATTTTTTTGAAATTTTTTTTTTAAATTACCCAAAAATCGCTGAAAAAATGTGATTAATGAATTTTGGTGGTTGATGATTGCAAGTGACTTCGAAAATAACCATGATCAAGTGGAAATAAAGAGAGCATGAGCTTGATGATGTGGCCTCTTTGCAAAGTCCCTGAACATGGGTCACATTGAGAAATTGCGGTCTCCTCAAGTTCTTCAAAATGCAAAAAATGAAGAAAGAGATTATTCTTCTCGAGCATATGATGGGTTATGGAACGTCGCGGAACAAGGGTTCCAAATTGGAACGCAACTTCTCACCATTGAGTTGGAAGATGTATACTTCCTAACCGACCTCTCGAAAAGAGGGGCTCCCATAGTTTTATCCGAACAGAGGGCACTTCCTGCACCTGTGGATGAGTACCTGGCAAACCATTGTGTCCCAGGAGCGAGACTAGTGGGAGGTAGAATCACAATCAAAGATATCAGGGACCTACCTCTTCAGTCTATTCTATTCACCATTATGAGTATATCGGGAAGTACTAGTGCACACCTAGTTTCAGATCACAGGTGGCCTATGGTTTACAGTGTCTAGAGCCAACAATGTTTAACTGGAGTGCAGGTTTCCTTCAGAATGTGAAGGAGAAGATCATGAGATGTAGAGCAGGGTAGCAGAAGCAGTTTAGGTATGGCTCATTATTAGTTTCATTCTTCTTAGGATGCATTCCCCAGATGCAACCTTAAATTTCATTAGCATTACAGCCAGTGGAAGAACCACGTATGGAGTGGTGGACTAGCTTATCTCCAAGACTAGCCTCAGATTCAGAGTTCAAATTTACCTGTGATTTCTTCGCTTGGATGGGATGCCAATTGATTGTGATAGAATATTTTCCATACACCACAGAGGATTTCCAGGGAAGCATAGACCTGTTCCTTCCATATGGAGTGGACTGGGATGCGTCAAGTGAGAAAACAAGAATGATCTTGTCAAGTTTTTTTTTTATTTTAAAAATTATATTATTTTTTGGGGGGTTACATAAAAGAGTTTATAATGGATGTATCATTTTGTCATGCAGATAGGGGAGTAACACATCCAGTAGAGATATCGGCATTGAGACATTGCAGGGACGTTTAGATAGTAGCAGCTCATGAGGTAGCAATAGGGGGTCTCTAAGAGGTGGAGACAAACCTCCTTGGTCTGACGATGGGTATCCATCCTCTTGAGAGGGAAGGCGTACCCTTGCACTTGCAGAGATACATAGTGGGAGTCCCTAAGTGTATTAACAATTTAATGAGATGAGTAGCCTGAGCGGTGGTGTGTTACTTGGAGCACAATGTGATACGGGAGGACTAGGACCTCACTGATACTTTTTGTATAGTCTTTATGACGATGTTATGGGCATGAGGACCCAAAATTTTTCCTATATATGTACCATATTGATGTATTCAAACATTTTCATTCATGCCATATATATATACATTTCTGAGTTTTTATAGTGCCAAATGATTTGAAAATAATGATATCTTTTATGTCATGCGTTTTAATTTACATGATGATATCTGATGTGATTTTGTTTCCTTTATGAAAACTTATCTATGTGCGAGATACCTATCCATGATGTAATTAGCTAACGAATCCGAAATGGTATTGAGTTCTCTTGGTATGTGTATGTATTCGATAAAATCAAGCATTTGTTGAAGACGATGAATCGTAAGTGGAGACGTAGTAGGATAGGATTGTGAATAATGTAGATTCGATTAAGTTGACAGACCATGAGTTGGGAGTCTAGGTTGACGATCATGCGAGAAACGCCTAGGGAGGAAGCTTCAGTTAAAATTCCGATGACAACATGATATTCTGCCATGTTGTTAGTTGTCGATCCTAAGAAAATACCTCTGGAACTCACCAACTCATCAGAGTGGTAAACGACCCAAGATGCATAAGCAACATTCTTGGTGTGTCGACTAGCGCCATCCGTAAACTCGAAAAAAATAGGAAATGAAGATGTCATCTGCGCATAAAAACACAAGACATAGTATAAGTGGCTAAGGCAAAAACTCAAGCATGCAAAAGAAAAAGACACACCAAACTAAAAATACAATAGTTTACAAAGAACGTATGCTAGATGTCCTATGCATAGTACTTCTTAAGGTAAATCCCGTTTCGGGGCTCACCTAGGGAGATTTCATCGTAGTCAACTAGCTCGTAGGCGCCTCTATGTAGAACATGTCTCACAATGTAAGGACCATGCCATAGAGGCTCTAACTTCCATGTCCCTAACTTATCATGAGCCTGGTCATAAATGAGGACTAGGTCTCCTTCTGCAAAAGCGCGAGAATGGACGGATTTGTCGTATTGATTCTTGATTCATTTTTGATATGTCTCATTGACAAGAGCAACATCACGATGTGTTTCTTCCAGCCTAGTCAAGTGTAAGAAACGTTCTTCTTCAGTAGAAGTGTGGGGCATGAGTTATACTTTGAGTTTCAGTGAGGAAATTTCACACTCGATCGGTAAAACAACTTCTATGCCATATACTAGCTGGAAAGGAGTGAATCCAGGAGTAGTTTTCATTGAAGTACGGTAGGCCAGAGAGCGGAGAAAAGTTGTAGATGCCAATATGTCTTGTTTTCCCCTACCATATGTTGAATCATTTTTTTAAGGACCTTGTTGATGGCTTCAACTTGTCCATTCACTTGAGGATAGTACGGGGATGAGTTCTCATGGAAAAAACCCAACTTGGCATGCAACTCACTCATCGTCTGGTTTTTAAAGTGTGAACCATGATTAGTGACAATGGTGTGTGGAACACAAAAGTGAGTGATGATGTGATTAAAAAGGAAAAGAGTTGTAGTATGAACTTCGTTCAGAAAGGTAGGCATGTCCTCAACCCATTTTGTAAAGTAATCGACGACGAAGATTATATAACCGTGCCTTTCGGATGAGGTAGGCTTACACTGCATGAAATCGATGCCCCATTTGGAAAAGGGGTTGATGGCAATAATGAGATGCAGTGGAGCAAGGTGGGTGTGTGCCTTTTTTTAAAAAACTTGGCAGGGTGGGCTTTTTTTAACTACCTCAATACAATCTTTGAAAATAGAGGGCCAAAAGTAGTCGACACGTAAGATTTTATGAGTTGTAGCCATCCCAGAAAGATGACCGCCACAGGCTCCAAGGTGACAGTCATTAAGAACGTGTTTAGCCTCTGCATGGGTCAAACATCATCGTAGGATAGTATCAATACCACAGTGATACAATGTGTCACCAACGATAAGGTAGCGACAAGAATGATGGCAAATACGATGATGCTCTTCGTGAGAGATATCGGGCTGAAAACGTTGGGTCTGGAGATAAAAAAGGATATCTCCATACCAAGGGTCGGATGTGCTGATGAGGAACAGAGTCTCATCAGGGAAAAAATATATCAGCTCAGTGTATTCATCAACGTGGGGAAAGTCGCATATAAGCTCCACAAACACCAAAGATGTTTTAGCTTTGGACTTAACGAATTCGAGATCAAACTCTTGAAGGATGACAATCCAATTACAATATTTTTCCCCAAGAACTTGACGTGTCATAATGTGATACATGTGGTTAGAGTCTGCGATAAATGTGGTGGTGCGTAGCAACATGTAATAATGGAATCTTTGAACAACGATGATAGCTGCTAGAGCCAACTTTTCAACATGTGAATATCGGAGCTCTAGACCAGATAGACTTTTGCTCAAATAATTCATCACGTGTTCCTCACTATGAGGGTCCTCTTGAACTAACACCATAGCAATAGTGGAAGTAGAGGCTGCAAAGTAAAGGATATAGTCCTGCGTATAATTCGAAGGATGCAACAGAGGTGCATTGGTCAATGCATGCTTAAGAGCAGCAAACGATCATTGAGTAGTGTCATCCCAGATGAAAGGGATGTCTTTCTACAGCAATCACATAAATCCTTTGGTAATCTCAGCATAGTTACAAATGAAATGGAGAAGAAAGGTTGATTTCCCCTGCAAACTTTGGAGTTGTGTCATATTATTAGGTGGAGGTAAAGATAGGATAGCTCTAATCTTTAAGCGATCCACCCGAATCCCGTCCTTGGAGACAACAAAACCCAGGAGTCGGACTGATTCGACAACAAAAATACATTTATGTGGGTTCAAACGAACGCGGTAGAATCGACATCAAAGAAAAATAGCCCGTAGATGACCAAAATGGTCTAATTGATTGGATGAATGGGTAGGTAACTCGTCGAGGTAGGGTTCCGCAATATGTTTGATATCATGGAAAGAATATGACATGGCCCGTTGGAATGTGGCACCAACGTTTTTGAGGCCAAATGGTAGTTTCCGATAGGTGAAAGTTCCCCACATGTAGATGAAGGTTGTCTTATGCTAATCAGTAGGTAAAATGTCAATCTGGTTGTACCCTTAGAAACCATCCATGAAAGAGAAAATCACGCTACCGGTACAATTATCAATAATTTGGTTGATGAAGGGAGTAGGATAGTTGTCTTTTGGACAAGACTTATTGAGGTCTCTATAATCAATGCAGAAATGATTGGTCCCTTGCTTCTTAGTAAACATAATAATCTTCGAAACCCATTATGTCAAAGGGACATGATAGATGAAGCCAAATTTCAATAATTTCTCAACTTCTTCCTTAATAGCCGTGGTATTTTTAGGATGAACCAGGTGAAGTTTCTGTCGAATAGGTTTGACACCTGGGTAGGTTTTAATCTCATGCAAAATGATCGATGGATCGATCTCTGGAATTTCTTCGTAGCTCCAAGCGAAGACATCGTGAAATTATTTAAATAAAGCGGTATAAGAGACCACTTGCTCGGGTGAACAATTAACACCGAGGTTAATGTTTTCCATGACACCTTCCTTGACCAAAATGTCAATAATGATCGTAGATGAAATGTTGCCCAAATTCCCCTCAAAAAGAGTATCTTGTGTGAGGATGGGAGATTGTGGAAAATTGACAACATCAGGAGGGAAGACAAAGTGTATGGCTTCTTGAATTTCTTCGAGAGGTGGAAGAAAAAAGGATTGATGATGGCTATGATCCCAAGGTACATCATCAATGCTAAGCATTTCCATTATAGATTCATCGGAAGGAAAAATTTGGGAAATGTAGTCAAACACGGACGTCAAGGAATTTAACCACGATGGCATCGAGTAACTATCGGGTGCCAAGAGATGTTGGTCATCCGAGGAGGGAGAGGCAGATTGGATAGCAACATATGAGGTTTCAGCTGGACTAAGGGGCATGGTGTCACCTAGTGCATCGAATTCCAATGGACTAGGTACAATCCAAGGGTCAGATGATTCCAAGGATTGGTAAATCATAGTCAAAATCATATTGATTGTGACAACATGATGTGGGGTGGGTGGAAGTGGTGTAGGGAAGGTACCCATAAGGCTAGATTCTTTCAACAAGCCAACACCAACGCTTTCATACGTGATCTTGTGATCTCCCAAGAATGGAATATTGTTGGTAGCAGGAGTGCGAGCGTCGGGTGTACAGAAATCTAACTGATCAATAGTGACAATTTTTCCCTGATGAGGAAATTGTATGCATCGAAATAACGATGAAGAAACGACAATCATAGAATAAAACCAACTTCTTCCAAGTAACAGGTTGTAATTGAGAGGAGCATCGACCACCTCGACATCAACAGTGATGGTTTTTCCACCCAACTGGACGGGTCGGGACTGCAAAATCCCATGGGGATGAAAACCTCACCCATTGAATGCACGTAACATCGTTGGGGATTTGTTAAGTGTCGGTGATTTTACGCCTTTCCAACAAGATAAATACATGACATAATTAGAGGCTCCCTCATCCAAGATGGTTCGGTGAATTTGTTGATTGCGAACAACAACATTAATTTGGAAAGCAAGTTGGTGGGAGAGTCTAGATGTATAATTGTCCAGGTTAAACATGATATTGTTGGACAACTTAGGATCAACAACACCAATAGAAACCAAGAGCATTCTATGTTGACTGTGGCAGTGTTGTAGAACTTCTAACGTGGACATAGCACATGGTGCTTGAGCCAAATCTTCAACAATGTTGTAGTTCTAGGCGGCACGTGAACTAGGATTAAAGGTAGATTTATGGATAGTTCTCTTAGGAGGGCGTACGATAGATTCAAATGCAGGTTTCTCAATTTGAAGTGGTTCAGATGGAGGACTAACTGATGGAGGACTAACGGAGGATGGTGATGGATCCAGTAAAGTACCGATACCGTTAGTGACTTTTCTTTTGTCAAGTTTAACTGGTGTGTCGTATGTCGTAGAGTGGGTGGTTAAATCAATATCATTAAACATGTAAATATGGGCACTTGTCGAGGCTTAATCATGGGAAGGATGGCTGGAACTTCCCCCTGGAGAGGGGGTTTGAGCAACCATAGATTGTTGCTGTGGAAAAGGCTAAGTAAGAACGACAGGTTGGGAATTCCCCTTGAAAATTTTGGCCACTTCATCACGATGTGGACAGTCTCAAGTGTAGTGATCATCACCAAAAATAAGACACGGGAACTTCGGTTTCCGCTATGGTTGCTTTTCATTAGCAGGTGGTGGGTTTTGGGCTTTTGATTGTTCGTTGTTATTATTCTTTTTGTTTTTGTTCTTTGCCTTGTTCTTACCTTTGGTTTGTTGTGAAGGGAAAATTGAACTACATTCACCTCAAAGATTTGAGTTTGGGGGGAGGTAGAGGAGGTTGTGGTCGAACTAGGAGTGGATTCTAGAGCAGATCAATTCGTTGTTCCAGTCGACTGGGAAACAGATTGGGTTTTGACGAATCTGATAACTCCATCCGCATGTGATGTGGATGACGGTTTATATGGATCGGTATTTGCATGGGTAGCATTTGGGATTAACTCATACAAAGTACCAGATTGGGAATAGACCAAATCTAAGTACTAAGCCCGAACAATGGCCTCTTCTTTGGTGACTACACCACCCATTGTGACATCACGAGAAATCAGGGGTAACGATGATTTAGTGAACAACTCTGCCAATAATTGGTCAAGAATGACTGCTTTGATCAACCTTCGTCATCATCTCCACTCATGAATATGATTGGAGATATGTATGAAGTTTTTCTGACGAAGGGAGGTCAAGAGTTCGGTACCCATCTCGTATCAAATGGGTAGTTGAAAGTGCGTGAGAAAGGACATGGCAAGGGAGTTAAATTCTCGGAAAGAACCACGTGGAAGTTCGATATACCACTTGGTTTTTAAGCCCATAAGTGTTCGCTGAAAAAGACGTAAATGGATAGAGTCGTCCATTAAGGAGTTCGATGAACACCATAAATGGAAATTCATCACATGGTTATTTGGGTCTTCTCCATGTTTTCCATCAAATTTTGGAATATCAGAAGGTAGTTTAGCCAGAATCACTGTCCAGAAAGGATAATGAAGGATAGGATCATTGGTCAACTGAGACAAGTTTGGGAGATCCAGAGTAGTAAGAAACAATAGTTGTCAGTTAACCTGAGGGTGATATTGGTGTGGCATAGGGACACCAGTAGGACCATAAACTAGGTTAGGTGGATAATTGTAACCAGTAGGTCCTTCTGCATACAATTGTTGCTCACCAGAGTAAACAAGATTTGAGGAGGGTTGAGAAACATGTGCGAGTGGAGGAAAAATTGATGGGTTTTGAGGATTATAATTCAGTTGATGGGTTTGTTCATAAGGTGGATAGAAATTTTTTCCATAAGGAGGATAAGGTTGTTGTTGTCCTTGAGGATGTTTCCCCCCAGGGAATAGTGGATTTCCCAAAAAAGGAGTGTGCCAAGGATTGAGCGTTGTAGACGCATTTTGTCTAGAAGGTTGATGATGGGCTCTAGTTTGAGGCTACCCCCTAGCATGAGGTTGCCCTCCAAACGAATGTTACCCCCCAAATAGAGGTTTCCCTAAAAACATAGGTTTCCCTTCGAAACGAAGTTGCCCCCCAAACAGAGGTTGCCCCCCAGCATGAGGTTGAGTCCTTGGAATTTGGAAACTAGATGTAAATGACTAAACACTGCCTCTTAATGGATTAGAGCCACCAAGACCGGCCCCTCCGGGTTGTTGTGTAGATATAGAACTTCTGGGTATAACTTGGGTAGTGTTGACAATGGAAGAATTCAGTGCTTTGTACCCAAGGGGAAGTGACGAGGAAGGCCTAGATGATAGAGGAGTACCAATGGGATCTTGGCTAACCACCACATTACTGGTGGGAATAGTCATAATGTGAGGGACCATCATAGAATGGGCCATCTGGAGAGAAAAAGTGGAACTTGGACCAACAGACTGCATGTTCGGACCAACGGACGGTGTGATGGAACTAATGGTTGTACTAGGAAAATAATCTAAAGGTACGGTATAGGTAACAAATGTTTCAGGTATTTGGGATATGACAGGTATATTGGTGCCTGTCCCTAATCCGTAAAGGTCTCGCACCGTGCGAGGTGGGATTCAAACTATACTAGAAGTCCAAAGGGGGTTTCCGAACCGAGGATTCGAATGAGACCTGGTTAGAATTTTAGAAGGATCCATGACAACAAGTTCTCTGGATGAATTCATCTAGAGAAAACACATTTCATATCATGCAGGAATGCATAAATCCTCCATAGGATCTGTAACAATTCAAAAATATTCGAAAGAGGTGGAAACTTCCTCTTGTGAGGTTATAACTTCATGGACCTTGCTCTGTTGAGGAGAGCCCTCCATAGAATGAGGGGGTAAAGGGGTAGAATCTTCCATATTTTATGGGGGAAGTCCCTATACCCTACACAAATGGCATGGAGGGTCGGTGTTGGTAGAAAAAAGTCGACGGAAAAAATCGATGGCCAACTAAATAAAAAGAAACAACATGCACTAATCAAATCTAGGAATCAAACAAAGCAAACACAACCTTCTCTCGATGACCGTACTAGTTGGTGTTGAAATCCAACATCGTGTGATCAAGTCATGAAGGGGCTAGCATATGGTGGAACAGTTACGATGGCGACCTACTTAACAGACTTATGCCTTGGTGCAAGATTCCATGTAGTAATTGTGGATTTACCCTCCAAGGAGCCCGAGTGAGTTTGACCAACGTCTGTTCCAGGTACAGTGAGACTTTCCTTCACCATCACCATGTGTAAGTACCTAAATATTATGGCTACCAAGGACACCAACTCACAGTCAGCCCTTGGGCGGGTACAGTTGACAGTCCAGTCTGAATGTATGAGCAGGATAACAAGTCTGAAATCCTTGGAGAGAACTGAGGAAAAGTGAACCGGTAGAATTTCAGAGGACCCTGAACGGATTCAGATTTCACGAAGCACTGAGACCAAATGAAACCAGCAGAACCTTAAGAAGAACCCTCAATATACGATCTGACCACTACAAATAGTTGAACCATGGAGGGATAATCTCTGTAACTCTCCCGAATGCGACCTCATGCATAACCTCTATGTGAGGAGGATCCCATAAAGCCTATATGAGAATTGGATTTTCTCTCCCTATCGCAAGATGCTATTGTTTGTTTTGAATACTTTGGAGAGTTATACTCACAACCTAATCCAAAGTGCTAATCCTAGTCTAATGTTGGTGGAAGATTCTGAAAACAAAATGTTCTAGATAAATTTTAATTAGCGTTAATTTTACAGCTGTTCTTTACTCAAGGGTGTATGAAAGTGAAACTGATGGTATTATGACTCAATCCCCAAAAAATGCATAAGAAATGATAAGCATTCTTTTATCTCAATTAATGTCTATTTAAGGGAAGGAGAAGAATGTTCTTTTCACTGTCAAATAGTAAGATGCATAATTCTCAAACAATTGTTTCTCAATCAAATCCAATGCAATGTTAAAAAAATTCAGAAATTCCTTCTAATATCCAAAACCAATCATAAAAAATGTATCCTTTTGCTTTATGTGTGAATGATAATCAGATGTAAAACTTTTAATGTCAATCAGACTTTCAGATCAACGAGACTCAGAAAATCAGAAGTAAGTTTCACACAAACAAAAACACACTCTCGTTGTGATTTAAACAAGAAAGACAAAGATAACAAAACTTGCAAAAAGAAAACCAAAAACTCAAAAAGAAAGAAAAAGGCTTGGATAAGATGATCTCAAAGATCAAATGGGATGGTGCATAGACCTTTGAATTTCCTCACAAAAGCTTCCACTCAGTCAAATAAGTGAGAGGAAAACAGTAAGATCTAAATTGTCAAATACAAAGAGTGATTTCAAGGTAAGGAAATAAAATGTCAAAATTCCAAACAAAATTTGATCAATTCTTAGAAAACAAAGTGTTGAAGGCCAAGAAAAAGATGTACTAAGACTATGAGACTCTGGGCAAGTGCCAAAGGCAAGAAATGAACCTTAGAGAATGAAACCCTAGAAGATTTTGCACAAAAAAGGGGAAACGCCCTGGTGAAAGGGGAACCAGAGCATTACAACACTCTGTGTAAGACAAGCAGGGAGTGACAATGCTCTGGTAACAAGGACAAGTGAGCGCTAGCCTCTAAAAATTCAAAAAAATGTCTAGAAAATCAAAAAATGAAGAAAACTCAGTCAATCAAATTGAATATGATGAAATCAAGAGCTAATAAATCAGATCTAAGAATCAAAGAGACAGTATGGAGAAGGTCAAATAATGAGAAAAATACCAAGACAAGATCTAGGAAAGGAAACATAAATCAACGTCCCTCCCCAGTGGAGTCACCAATTTTTATTATAGAAAAATCCCCCTGAGGACAAGTGGATTCTCTCTTGGGTTTCAAACTCCTAATTCCAAGACAGAAAGTGATATTATAGACACTGACATTTATTTTTATAAAGCTAAACTGTCAAAGAAGAGGGAGGAATAATAGTAAATACCTTTGTATCGACATTTGTCCTTGCTTGATTCAGGTTGATCTTGATCTCCAGGTTCTTCAGAAGGTCCTATGGTACAATGAGAAACAACAACTATACTTCCTACTCTACCATGATTAGCTCCATAATGAATTTATGGAAGAAACAAGTTCATGAAATGTAAGAAAACTTTAAAGGAAACGGGCCAAGCATAGATTTATATTAATGAGAACAAAGTGTTGCTTATAGCCATGGATCTAGTGCAGCAACTTCACCAAGCTCCCTCTGTCCAGACCCTTGCTCAAAAAATCCACACAGAAAGTTGATGCTTCAATGATATCTCACTTATGATATCATAAGTTTTATGCTTCACAATGTCTCCCCTTTCACCATGAAGAGGCCTCCTTATATAGGCTTGGAGAGGCCTAACCACTTAAGAGATCCTTTGGGTAAGTTGAGGATTCTTCTCCTTTAGTTGTGGATCTTTCCTAAAGTCAAGCCTTGACCTCAGATATAAACCCAACCAACTCCAGGTATGAAGGGATTCTTCCTTGATTTCTCTCAACCATCCAAAGTTTCACTTAGAAAGGGTAGCGCTCCCCCAAAATGGGGCACAAAGCGTTGCAACACTCTCCCCAAGGAGGTCAAGGAGAGTTGGCACTCCCTAACAATGTATAGGGGAGCGTTTCCTTCCAAAAATGACTTTCTCTATGGCAAAAGACTTGTACTCCTTGTCAACTGATTTCTCCTCTTCAAAACTAGTCTTTGAGGTGTCTTAAGTGTCCTTTTGATGTTGTTATAGAGATGACATAGGAAAGATAATGGTATGATGTTTTCAACAATTGCGATGACGGCAATAGGTCATCATTTGAGTGAGTAATTTTGAGGTGTAACACTTCTTAAAATTATTCTCTATATAGACCTTCTTGTGTTTGTGCTTCTCTTCATCGTCATATGTCTGATCCTTTCTCTTGTGAAGATGCTTAGATGCAAAATGACCTATCTTACCATAGTTGAAACATTTGAAAGGTAGTTTACCTTTGTATTTGCCTGATCCTTTCTTCAGTCTTCTCACAAAATCTGCTTCAATCTTATCTATATCGGAGTTTGTTTTTTTCTCTACTTTAAAAGATGCCTCTCTTGTAGTGGATTTACTTTTGGTGATTCTCATTTCATAAGAAGTTAGGTTTCCAAGAAGTTGATCTATTGTCAACGTTTTGAGTTCGGTTATTTCCTCTATAGTAGAGACATTTGAGTTAAATCTACTAGGAAGAGATCTTAATATTTTTTGGACTAAAAAAGATTCATATATCGTTTCACCCAGGCATTTCATAGTGTTGACAAGTTATTCTATACCTAAGAAGTACTCACTGATAGTTTCATCTTCATCCATCTTTAACTGCTCAAATTTCAGTCTGTGAGTATGAAGTTTTGCATCTTTCACCTTTTCATTACCTTCATAACTACTTATCAGCTTGTCCCACGTGACTTTTGCTGAATCTTATGACTTTGACAAACTCGGATTCAACAAGTCCACTAAGGATGACATTCATTGCTTTTTCATTACAGCTAAAATCCATCTTATCATCTTTTGAGTCCAAGACTACAGGCTTCACATATCCCATTTCAATGACATCCCAAACATCAGCACCCAAAGACATTAAATGTGTTCTCATTCTTATTTTCTAGAAAGAAAATTTTATTCCATCAAACAGAGGGGGTGTATTAGTTGAACTTCCATCATGACTAGTCATGCTCAAGCTTACGAATCTACCTTTGATCAAAGGCACCGAATCTGATACCAATTGTTTGAAATATAACTGAGAGGGGGGGGTGAATCAATTATGTATATAAGATTGAAACTTTTCCTATTATTTTCTTAATCTTTCTAGATTATTATTTAATGTGTTGTTGATAACTTAACATGCATCGATATACAATATTTGATCAATCACACAGAATACACAGAGACACTGATTTTCATGAGGAAACCCATAAGGGTGAAAACCTCTTCTTCTTAGGATGTCAGTCAAGCTCCAACTTTCATGTACATCACAGTCTTTGAGCTGCAACTCAAATATGAGGCTACAACCTCTGATAGAAAGCTACGACTTGCAGATAGCACCAACTCTCAGATTTATCTAGCACAAACTCCTAGGTTTCTCTAGCACCCACTCAATGGAAGCACCAACTCCCAGAATATCTTCTAGCACTAACTAGAATTTAGAGGACTACAATCCTCCCTAGCACCACCTTACCACTTTGATTGAATCTTAAAAAACTTTACTTACCTGCTCTGTCTCTGATATGGTCTGTTACAGCTCCATGTCTCCTCTACCTCTTCTAGCTTCTATTACTCGGTTCCACTTCTATAATCTACTCTTTCTCCTTCTTCGCACTCTGATTCCTCTGTTCACCTTATATTTATACTCTACATTGTATCTGCGTGCTATACACTACACCTCTGATATCTAGTTCAGGTCCTGTATGCAGTCACATTCTACCCACATGGATAACTATCAAAAAAACACACTCTCTTCTTTGTTCTCCATATCTTTCTCACCTCGAGTACTCTGACTGATGACCATTCAAACTCTTCATCTTATCTGGCGATTATTCTGAATATGATCATCATTAGCGGGCGTTATCCTAAGATTCTTTGGCTTCTTTGGCAGTCATTTTGAATATGTTCATCATTAGCGAGCATTATCCTGAGATTCTCTGGCTTCTCTAGCAGTCACAACTCTTCGTATTCTCTAGTACTTACAGTCAGTTAGTTTTGGCTTCTTTGGATTCTAAGCCACTTCTTTCACATGCAATTAGCCCAATCAACATCTAAATAGACTGATAGTTAAAAATTCTGATTCCTAGGATACCATAGGCCATAGTTCATTTTTCCTTTCATGTATCTGAATATTCTTTTAATAGCTAACATATGACTCTATTTAGGTTCATCATAATACCTTCCTACCATTCCAACAACATGCATTATGTCTGGACGAGATGTTGTGATATACAATAGGCTACCTATCATAGACCTATATGAACTCTGATCAACATCAGGGGAGTCATCATCCTTGCTTAACTTGCATCCAGTGACCATAGGTGTGCTCATAGGTGTAGAATATTCCATTTTAAACCTTTTCAACATTTCTCGTAGATATTTCTCTTGAGAAAGAAATATTCCTTTCGACCTCTGAGTAATTTGCAGACCAAGA